>VCAZ01000077.1:2230000-2285000 GCA_005784505.1 Bagarius yarrelli
TTTTAAACAAACAAAACAGCTGCCTACATATGTTTTCAGTAGCCATGTAATTTGTTCGTCCGTTAATGACTAGCAGGGAGATTCGGGTGCTGTTTAAATGGGTAAATCTATACCGATTGTCATTGAAATGAGAGCTATTTACTCCGCTTTTTAAGCACGACAAACAAAAGCTAACAAAAAAGGGGACATCAGAGGGCCACGTTTTGTGCATCTCTTCGCATTGTGTGAGCCCTGTGCTGGATTTGTGGTGAGCCTAGGCTGTCTCACTGCTCCTCCATGTCCTCCATCTGCTTTTTGCGTCTATGAAAAGCCTATTATAGCTGGCTGGGTTTGGCACAAACCGGCCTTCAGTATACGTCTGAACATTAGCAGGGAGCAGATTCCAAGCAGTTAGGACTCGTAGTTTAATTACCCAGGAATCGGGGCTTTTAACGAGTTTTAAACCGTATTGTCTCTACAGCCATAAAGAAGACATAGTGGCTAGCATTGGCTAAAAAGACTCTGAAGCAAGCAGGGGAAAGAGGGGGGTAAGCGGTTGGAGGGCCGGTGTCTTTATTAACCCTAGAGTGACTAGCTAATGTGATTGAAGTGGAACCACCTGGCGGGATGGATGTATGTGTGCGTGTGTGTGTGTGTGTGTGTAAGAAATGTACAGTCAGCTGCTGCCGAATGCGGAACACCAGGTGCCGAGCTCCAGCTCTCCTAATGCCATGTAATAGCACGCCTGAGCGCACGCTAAAGCTTGAGGCAAGGATTAATGGGGAAAGAAAGGCTGTCACTGACATAGAAGTCCATTTTCTATTCTTTTACAGTCGACCCCCTTCCCAAATCCACACACACGTACACTCGTCTGGTCTGCTGAGAAAGAAAGAAGGATGTAAAGATTGAGAAAGAAAGAGAGAAATAGAGAGAGAAAAAGAGAGGGAGCGGAAGGGAGGGACAAGAGAGAGAGAGGGTGCGGTTTTAAATAGCAACAATTATACAGGCAGTGTGTAAAGACAGACTCTCTGGAAAGAGGAAACCCGTTCTCCATCTGTTCTATAACTCCTAAACTAATTAAAGTAGGGGCAGTCCATTTGTCCCCTCCATCACTTCTTAGCTTGTTATGTGCATAACCATTTGTTGCATAAGTACTAATCAGTTAATTCTAAGAAAAAAACCTTTGCCCCTGCAATGGCAGTTTAAAAGGTGATGATGATGATGATGATGATGATGATATTGAAAGAAATAATGTTAGTCGAAGGTATGTGATAAAATGTTAAATGTAATAAACTGATCAAGAATGAGATGAGTGTATCTGACGATTCCACAGCTCAGATTTCTAGCATTCATTAGGGAACCACTTAGACATTGAGGTATGATTTATCAATTGATGTGGCTAAGACCAAGGCCATTTCACAAACCATTTCCTGTATTTTGTTAGCAAACAAGTGAGCTCATCTTATTCCAGGCTGGTCCTTAAAACTGCTAAATCCTGACGACAATGCGTCAAATCGATGTGCATTTTTCAGTGAAAGGTACACAGACCCAAACTGAGATGAAGTGGCGGCCCCCAGGCAAAATTAATAGTTAAGGCTCAATAACTAGATATATAATCATACAACATAAAGAAAATAGTCAAAATACATATAATAGAACATAAATTGTTTTGTTTTTTTAAGGAAAACTGCTTATTCTTTAACAAAATATTGATCTTCCTGTTTATAGCAGAAAACACAATTCCGTACAATGCAATTTTTCAGATACAGTTTAATCTTCATATGTACAGTAATAAATCGTCACCTGCTAATAATACATGCTGCTGCTAACTGCAACCCCAGCTAACCTGTTTCCCAGTAACCCGCAAACATACAGTAGCCAGTTCCCAGTAACAGCAAACATATTAGCATATTAACCGTAAGCTAATTTATCTCCATCAATTACCGATTTCATGTTTTCTTTTTTTTTTTTCTTCTCTTCTTGTTTTTTTACCGCTTCTGACTCTCAGACTGATAAATCCTCTTTATGTTTATATTAGCAAATGCATGATTAGGCACTGTGGCAGTTAAAAAACGAAGGCCGAGACACCAGGAAAAAGCAAACACAGCCAGATCAAATCAAACCATTTTGATGTTTTAACAGAACAGTGAAAGAGAGTGAGGCGGGTAAGAAATGTGAGCATGAGTGGCACAGAGGGAGCTGTTTTCAGCACCAGGGTTTGCTCATGACCCCATACACACACACACACTGTCTTTTTCTCTTCCACTGTGTGTAGTGCTGGTATGTGTACATCATGAACAGCAGCATGGGGGATGATGGAAACAGATGAGCTATAGGATGTATCTGGCTACCTACAAATTCACATATTAATGCTGCAAACAACATCTTATATAGTTTTAACATGTTAATGTTTACTGTTCTGTGGTCAGTTTCAGTTTCACTGTGCACACACTGCGTCAGCACATACTGTACTGTATACTACTAAACTTTTTTACCGGTATACTGCTGGATCATTTATCTGGATCAACAAATCAGACATTTTTATGACTTATAAGGGGCGCCGCTAAAGAGGGGAGGGGGAAGTGAAAGAGAATTCGGATGATTCTCACGCACATTGCGGGGCCCCAGAGATCTGTTTTATTAATACTAACTAATAGTAACAGTGTGAAATGGGTGGGGTAGGGGGCCCAACCTCATATTCATTTCTAGTGCCCAAAATTGCTAGCTACTCCCCTGTGGTTTTTAGTGTAAACAAGTGTAAACAAGTCTTATATAAAAAAGGGCATTTGACTTTCTTTACCTTGGTTTGGATAATTTTACACATAATTTTAGCATAAATAATGAACTTACACATCTACACAATATAGACACTTAATATTCCGCTCGCTCTCTCTCTCTCTCTCTCTCTCTCTCTCTCTTTTTTTTTTTCTCTTTCTCTCTCAGGATTGAGTTAAACATGCCCCTGAGGTACCAGTAACCAGCGTTCCTGCCTCTTTCCTTGAATTTTCCTGATAATGCCTTTGGATGGTGTTCTCTTCGATTGGGGGCCATGCTGCCGGAGATATTTCTCATCTACAGCCTAAGGATCAATAAAATTATAGAGAAGATTCGAGGATGAATTGGGACTCACTCTCCTCCACCGACCCAAGGCTACAGTTTACATCGCATTTGATCAACATCACTTCACAACTTAACATCGTTTAGCTCATTTAGGGGAAGTAAAAGCGCAATGGTTAAGGTGTTGGACTGCTAATTGGATTATTAAGGTTCGATTTCCAGTACCCTGAAGTTGACACCGCTGGGCCCCTGAGCAAGGCCCCTGACCAATTTCTCAGTCATATAAAAGAGATAAATGTTAGTCGCTTTGGAGAAAAGCGTCTGTCAAATGCTGTAAATGTAAATGTTAATGTAATAAATGGACAATCGTTGGGTTTGGGTTCCCTCTTAAATCTGGTTCCTCTCAAGGTTTCTTCCCTATTTCATTTCAGGGAGTTTTTCCTTGCCACAGTTGCCACCGGCTTGCTCATTATGGACAAACTTACACTTATAAAGAACAATCTTTTATTTCTTACTGCATTTTTTGTGTAAATGAAGGCATTAAAGATATAAATATTTGTATATAAATTGGGGCAAGTGGTGGCTCATAGTTAAAGTGTTGAGCCACCAACCCGAAGATTGTGAGCTTGATTCCTAGCTCCACCAAGCCACCACCGCCAGGCCCCAGAGAAAGGCCCCTAACCCCCAATCGCTCAGTTGTATAAAAGAGATAAATGTGAGTCACTCTGGATAAAGACGTCTTCAAAATATTGTAAATGTAAATGTTTTATGGAACTTTGTATGAAAATGTATTCCGTATTCATTCGGCTGGGTAAAAATAGTAAAACGACTGAAAAATGTATGTTTAATATGCCATGTGATGGACTAGCGACCTGTCCAGGGTGTACCCCTCCTGTCTTTCGCCCTTTCAGAGATGACTGGGATAGACTCCAGCGAATCCCTGTGACCCTGACCTAGGGAATAAGCGGCTATAGAAAAAGAATGAATGGATAAATGAATAAAGAATGTTTAATGTTATATGAGCTATTAATCAATGGGCTGTGGAGTTCGCCATGACAAAGTAACACAATCAAAGAAAACGTTAATTTTCTGGTATACAAAAAAAAATTCATAATCAATCGATAAAAATAATATCAATTATTATAAAAATTCAATTATGTATTATATTATAAATGGAACTGTTTTAATTGCAAATCCTAAAACCATTTTTAATTAAATCTTTTCTGTTTTCTAGAGGATCAGATTTATTTGTTTTTGCTCTGTTTTTTAATGACCACATTGCTCTGCTATTTGTGTTCTGTTTAAGTGACATTTTGGTGCTTAAGTGAGCAGGAAGTGTACAGAAAAAACAGCTGTGTCTGATACCTGCACCTGATTGCTAATACCTTTTGGTGCGGTTGTTATTATTAGAGTTTTGCAATGATTTATCGCATTAAAGTTGTCTGTTGGTTAAGTGGTTTTGTGTAAATGTTTGCAGAGTGTGTGTATGTGGTGGATGCTTTCCGCTTGTCTCATGCAGTCAGTGTCTGCTAGTTGCATTAGAGGACCATCTGTAGCTTGTGTGTGTGTGTGTGTGTGTGAGGGCCAGGGCAGGCTCAGTGCAGTAATGTTCCAGGAGGCTGTTTGGACCCAGTCAAGGTTTTATGCAAGAACGATTGCACCCCTACCCCCACACATGCCCCCCTCCTTCGCAGTTTCTTTCTCTGCTGCCTTCACACACTCTGCCAAAAAAACACCCAATAAAGAAGAGCTCCTCCTGGCCACCAGGGACACCATCAAACTCTACAGAATCATGAGTCATCCACCCTTCTGCTACCACAGCTCCTAATAACAAGCTTCTAATGTTTCTGCACAGGCCTAGCTAATTTGTCTGCCATTTTGCTTAACACATCTGATCCCGACGCGAGAATGCAAGTCGAACGCCAGCCCTTTGTCGGCATGCTAATGTGGATATGGCTTGGATGGACGAACAGAGTAGAAGGGGAGGGAAGGAGGGAAGGAGGGAAGAAGTGAAAGAAAGGGTGAGAGGGAGGGAGAGAGGGAATAAGGGAATAAGGGAGAGCCCCATATGGTCCACATGCACAGCTCGATGTGTGCTGTTTGTTGTTGTTATTTATTTACCAGAGTGACAGAATGAACGGAGTGCCAGCAGAGCAGGCAGAGCGGGCCGACACTCTGGCACTGACAAACGCTAACGTCCAACAACCAGACACCCCCCACTCATTCTGTGCGTGTGTGTATACCATCTGTGAGACAGCCTTGCTGGTGCTTATCTGTTGCCTCGCCGTGACCCCACGGGCATCAGGCCATGCTCCCTGGGGGCATTTGCTGACTTCACTGGGTAACTGTCATGACACAGACGTGCCAATCCAGTGGGGGCTTTAACGTAGCTGCTCGGGCCTGGAAGTCAAGCCTGTTACAATTATCTGTGCGTTCCGCCTTTCCCATTGCATACCGTCTCTCCTGAATAAAATTAGGTAACAGATGTGGCCTTCCACTTCTATTCATTCTCAAGCATAATGTGGCTTTTTTTTCTCTCCTTAACCCTAAAAACTGTCTTTCTGTTATTCTCTTCCCGCTCTGTCTCTTTGAGAAATAATAATAATACTAATCCGATGCCTTTGGTTTTGAGTCTTCAAATATTTTTACACATTATTTTCTTAAATTAAATAAATTTACAAACCAATGCATAACTTTACTTTTAGACATCGATTTACACAAGTCAATGCAATGCACCTTTCTTCTCTTTGGATTTTTTAATAAAAAAGATGGATAGATGGAGGAATGGATGGATGGATGGATATATAGCGGGACAGACAGACAGACAGACAGACAGACAGATAGATAGATAGATAGATAGATAGATAGATAGATAACTGGATAGAAAGATGGATTGATAGATGAAAGGATAGATAGGCCGACAGACAGACAGATAGATAGATAGATAGACGGATGAATCGATTGATCAATGGACAGATCGATGGATGGATAGATAGACAGACGGACCGACAGAGACAGACAGACAGACAGATAGATAAATAGATAGATAGACAGATAGATAGACAGACAGATAGATAGATAGATAGATAGATAGATAGATAGATCTCCAGCATTTTTCAATAAACAAAAAAGCCAGCGACTCTATTGTTTTTTTATTAGTGTGTGTACTGATGTAGTGGTTTTTATAGTGTATTGTACTCGATTTTCATTTCTTGATTAAGAAGCTATTCAGGCGTATGCAGGTTAACTTTTAGCATTACACCATATTATACACTCCTATTTTTCTCCTCCTATTTCCTGTTGCAAATCTTAAAATTTAAGCATGATTTTTTTCCCCTCCCTCTTTTTTCCCCTCTTCTACACAGGGTTTAAGCTTTTTCTACTTTTCCTTACTCACTGTACTCTTTTGCACTTGTTCCATTTCTCTAAAGAAAGGTCATCGTGTTCCTCTTTTCTTTTGACGTGATTTTTTTTGTGTTCTATTTTATTTTTAACACTATTTATATTTTTGACATGACCATTGTGTTCCTCTTGTCTTTTTTTTATCCAAACAAGGACTTTGGCCTAATCTGTCTATAGTTTATCTCTGTTTTCTCTTTATATTCTTTTGGTTTTTTATTTCTTTTGCCTTTTATTTTCCTTTGTCTGAAATTACTTGTACTTCTTTTTCGCTTACATTCTGCTCCTTCTTTATGAGGTCTTTTCATTTGTCCCCTCTGATGTCTTTTATGTGTCCTATTCAATTTTTTTTCTCCCTAAAAAAATAATCTTTTCCTGTTTGTCATCCTTAGTTTTTTTACTTATAGTTGTCTTTTTTTCCTCCCCTGCTATGTTTTATTCCCAAAATGTTTCACTATGGAACCTTCATTCACTGAAACAGTGTCCATAATAAGACATAATAAATAATTATGATTCTCCTTTTACTACTTTAGAATTTAAGGATTGTTAAACATAACATTAATATGACACTCCTTCGGTACTCCACATCATCATTTCAATGTTGTATTAGAAGGGTCTTGTGATTGTGCTTTATCATGGCTCCAGGATGTGAATAAGTCTTACTGTAAGCAAATACCCCATAGGCTCAATTAGCCCTTTGCCATGGGACCTCTCCCTGTGTTAATTGGATGAAGGTTGAGGCTGTTGCTGCGAGACTGGGGACATCTCTGACGTTGTTTTTTTTCCAAACCGGTAATGACAGTCTGGCTGTTTTCTGTTTTCTCTGAATATTTGTCGGTGATGCAGTTTCATGTTGTGCTCTGCAAACTTGCACTCATCTGGATTGTTGGATATGGAGAGAAATGATATTTATCACAGTTCAATCACTAATGATAAGTAGGAGGAGCCTGATAATTACACTGATGCTTGAGATGCTTGCAACTCTAAACAGTTCAAACTTTTATACATTTACAGTAGACACAGTGAGCGAACCTTTTCTTTCAAATATACTTAGATATATTTAGCTTAGCTAGAGATGTGGCTGTGTGAGAAAGCATAATGACGGATGGGTGCGTGCATGGATAAATGGATGAATAGATAGATAGGCGGATGCATGAATAAATAAATGGATAGATAAATTGGTGAATGCATATATATAGCAAAAGGAAGGATGAATAGATAGATGGATTGATACATATATAGCTGGTTGGACAAATAGTTGGATGTATGGATAGATGGATGGATGAATACTTGATTGATCCAAAGGGAAAATACAAATTCTGTGTTTCATGTTAGAGCATCAAAACCTCCACAAACTTTTGCCACAAATTCGGAAGTGCACAGATGTCTGGGATGTCTCTCTATACCGTAGCGTTACTTTATTCCTTCAGTGGAACTAAAATCCTCTCCAAAGCATAAATAGATCAACTCAATTAGTCAATAGCTGTTGCTGGATGGAGGATTTGATCCAAGCATTCTCATGAGATAGAATCATCTCACAGGATATTCAGCTTACCAGACTATAAACAGTCAGTAATGTCTTCACCTTTGGGCTGAGTTCAGCGTGTGTTTTCAGCCTGCAGTATTTACATGTTGTTAGCTCGGAACACAGACTGTTCAGTCCTAATATAATCAGGTCTAATCGAAGTGCTTGTGAGTAAGCATACTTTAATGGTATTTGTACTATGTAGAAGCTTCATCATGCTGATGTGCTGTGGATTCTGTCCAGCCGAATCATTTGCACCGTAATCAAGCGGCATCAGGGCGATAACAGCTCTCTAATTTACAAGGTCCTGAGATGCATCTGAAAATTTAATCAGGACACTTATTCTCAGTAATGGAGCTGGAATTGGATTATGCTTTGTCTGATCCCGGGTGCCACCAGAAACCTGACGCACTTCTCCTCATGCTTTTAGCTCCTCGTTAAGGCGCAGGAGCTGATGAGGTTAATTGGATGTTTTAGCTGCGGTGTAATGACTCGGAAGAGCAGGTTTTCCGCTGCAGGCATGCACCGTATGCCTGAAAGCAGCTGCTGTACATACCGGCCTTGTAATATAGCAATTACGATTATGAGCTAAACTCGTCCTGGTTGCTAATTTTGAATGAAGGGCAGCTTGATCTGCAGAGGTTAATTACCTGACCACCAATGACAAGAAGCTACTGTACTGATGAGGCAAGCTGTGCTTAAATAACTCAAAAACCTGCTGTTATCCGCTGTTGTGATTAGACAGAGTCTAGTTAACCAGACATTTGTCAAATATCATTTTGTGTTACTAATTTAGTGCACCGAAGTTCTGTGGTTGTGAGACTTTCGACTTCGGATAGTCTAACTCGCTTCCAGTTCTTTTCTTATTTTCGAAGTGATCTTTAGTCAACATGGCTGCTGACATGAAGCCTCTATTTTTTTCTTTTTTTAATAGGGTTTATAGCAGTCTTGCCTTTGAATTAGTTTTTATACAGACATTTGGTTAATTGTTAAATATTAACAGCACTGTTTCTAATTTTATAATTAACTCACTGCAATCTATCTTGTTGCTACGCTACCTGCTACTGGCCTCTTTTGTTGTTGTGTTTTAGTTCTGTATTTTCTTTTGTAAAAATGTTTCAACTTTCTAAGAAAGCATACGCGAAACAAACAAATTTCACTGTGCTGTAAAGTATACGTAACGAATAAAGACATTTACATCACATTATCTATCCTTTATACAAATACTATTTCTTTTATTCGTTTTTCCCACTTGGTGTAAGTGTGCCGATGACCGAAAGGTTCCCACAGCCATTAAGAGAGCTGCGAGGATTGACAGATAAGGAATAAATGTTTTATTGATCTGTGTTTAACACTCCTAGAGGAAAAGCGATCAATTACAGCAGTAATGGGAGGCAATTCCCAAAACAAAGATAATGTACACCACATTGATTCTTTCCCAACACTGCACTAAGCACATAGCTGGACAGTTCTATAACGTACAGTATGTGTAACATTCCTTTCACATTTCTGCATCCTATTTTTTTTCTAGCACGACAGCCTGCAAAAATGTAGCTCCCGAAAACAAACAAATAAATTAACAAATGAAATCCTAATTGGCTTCTTTGTGAGGCTGAGAGGCTTTTCATTCAAGCACACAGTGTAATTTAGGATGAATACGGCGGTATTGAGGAAGTGACCCGTGCTGTGAAACTCTGTGTTGCTATGGCAGCTTGCACAGCGGCCGCAGCTCTTAAGCATAATGGCGTACTGCACGCTTTTTAATGCGGTTACTTTAGATAGGAGGTCCGTCCTCCACCTCTGCTTCATGTAGAAAAATGTTTGGTGAATGCGCTGATATTCTGATGCACTTCAAATTCACAAACAATCCAATTGTAGGTAGGAAAGGGTTTTAGTGTGTCTGTTGTTAGTTAGTTGCCAAAATAATAACCTTTAGCCTTTACTTGGGCAGTTCGAGAGTAGGTTTTAGGATTGCATTTAAATTCCGGTAAGGGTTTAATAAATGGGAATTAGGAAATGGTTAGCGATGTCGCTAGGATAATTTTTAACAACTGAAAATTTTTTTACCATCATGCACATTTTTTAATGGGTTCTATTTTAGGTTCAGGGGTACCTTTTTTAGATTGATAAAACTATTGTGAACTGTGGAAGAAACTGAAAAAATGTTGAGATAGGTAACAGGGGTGTTTATGTGTCACATGTACGATACATCACAGTGAAATTAGTTTTTTTACATATCCCAGCTAAGAAAGTTGGCTTTAGAGCGCAGTGTCAGCTGTGATACAGCACCCCTGTAGCAGGAATGGTTAGGGGTCTTGCTCAAGCACCAATCACAGGCAGCGGTGGGGTTTAAACCCTGGTCTGAATTTCCTGGTTGTCCAAACAGTGACTCAGAGCCTTAATCGTTTGAGTCACCAAGCATGTTGTATTGTAGAATATCGTAATGCTTTCAACTTATCCTTTTATCATAGCATATGTCAATGCAACCTTCTTAACAATTCCTACTGCATAGTCATTTTTTCTATTTATAAATGCATTTATTATTATAGAATAATGGTGAAAGAAGTACCTGCTATTACTAATGTACTAATGCTCTTACCAGTCACTCCATCACGCTTTTCCTTTCTCTTATTTTCCTATGAAAGGAAATTGAATGTTAAATATAATTCTTTTAACATAAAACATTATTTTAATCGTCATGTGTCTTTTGTACAAAATATGTCAACTTAAAGAAGCATAAAATGCTACAAGACAACATGAGACATGAAACGTGTGCAGAATTCTGTGTATGGGGGACATCATGTTTCCTCAAAGTTAATTCATAAATGTCTAAGCTGTAGCTTGAAATTTATTGTTGTATTAATCAGTATGTCAAAGGAAAATCATTACTGGGAAGCAACTGTGTTTGTCTGTCTGTGTGTGTGTGTGTCAGTCATTTCTCTCTGCAGGCTCAGCTGTGAGCTGTTGCTCTGCTCAGATGGACTCTTTCACTGATTGGTCACGCCTCTGCCGCTCCTGATGCCCTTACACATGCCAGCTTAGCACTTAGCACCCAGCACTAACTTTTCATGTGCCAGACATCCTCTGCACCATGCCTCGCTGCAGGCCCACAATGCACTACACCACACTATGCTATAGCCAGGATGCACACACAGGCCCGAAGGGCATAAAGGGCCCCACAGGACACACACACATTCAAACCCCACTTCACAGCACTGTAACCTATTCATTAGCTGCAGTCATCAGGACATCAGCAGGACAAAATATGTAAATTTGCTCACTTTTAATGCTTTTAAATAAAACATTACAATTATTAGGGATGTTAAAGCATTCGCTTGTATCAAAATCTTAATGATCGGAAACTATTGGAGCAGGCAGACGCTAAACCCCGCCTTCAAGCTATAGCAAGTGACAAATCAACAGTCGGAGATTAATTTCCTGTCTGAGCGGTGATTCCAGAGGCAAGCACCCAATATGCAAATGAATCATTAGCTTATTCACATTTATGCAAATTTATAATGAGATAATAAAATGATCGGCTTCGGTAAATTCCTCAGATCAGCCTTGTTTCCGAAATGGGTTTTTATTTTAGTTCTTTATAAATAATCTGGAGTAAAATGCTAAACGCAAATGCAAAACATTAAAGAAACTGATTTAGCCATGGATTTAGCAGAGGTTTATGAGGAGACGGAGTAAAATACCTTAGAATCTGGAAAAGTACTTCCTGGCAGTATGTGGTCTGGAAATCTGGATGTACATGGATTTGTTTATATGCAGGGCTGAGTAACCCATGTTTCTCAAGTAACTTTATTCTGCTTGTTCTCCAGCTACCTCTGCCCTACTCATTGCTGATTACCTGATTTACGTGTGTTCAGTTAATCGAACGGTAGAAAATACCAAATCACCAGTACCCCCCCCCCCTTCCTTCGTCATCTGAAATGGTATCTTCCAGCTTCTAATTGATGGGAAGTGGGTTGATGTTAAACCTGTTAGATAATTATCCTTGTAAAAATAATAATAATAATAATAATAATAATAATAATTTATTCACCTTTATTCATGAAACATATTATGTGTAATTTGTATACAGCTCCAAATGACTCTTTATTCACCAAGAAGACATTCTTTAATTATTTGGTGCATTTTTTAGTGAGAGATGATGTAACCCTTATAATAAATTAATTGACAAAGATTTGAAAAAGACCCAAGAGCTACATCACTAACGAGGTGTGTTAAACTCACACTTTCCTCTCACCTAAACAACACAAAGACTTTAGAATAGAACTCCTAATGAACACAGAGAGCAGGTGCTTCTTTGTATGTGTGTGTATATATGTGTAAATTCTTCGCCCCTCTTTACATCTGTCTTACTTTTTGCCCTCATTTTGTCACTACGTGAATGAAACAGCATAGTATTAGTATTCACACACACACACACACACACACACACACACACACACACACACACACACACACACATAAATTTTCTGTATATTTGATGGTGTTTGCATCTGTAGTTATGTTTGTATATGCACAAGCATGTATATATATATGGATGAACATATGTGTGTGTGTGTGTGTGTGTGTGCATGCTTGCAGATTTGTGCAGGCTGCAGAGGGCGGGCTTCCAGAGGTCATTTGCATAATTATGCCCCGTTGCCTGGGGTGCCATTGATGCTCACCACGGCGACCTCCTCCGACCTTTAGGCACAACCAATGAGGCTCAGCCACAGAGTTGCACTCCATGCAATTAACCAATCTGTGTGTGTGTGTGTGTGTGTGTGTGTGTGTGTGTGAGATGTTCACAAGTTAACCTTTTTATTATCCTGTTACCCTTTAGGTATTTCTGCATTTTTCTCTCATCTCCTCTCTCTTTCTCTCTCTCGTTCTGTCTCTCCCTTTCTCTCTCTCTGTCTCTCCCTTTCTCTCTCTCTCTCATTTTAACCTAACATCTTTTAGTCTCTTTTTAATCTCTTTCTGTCGCTGCCTTTGTGTCTTTTCTCGCTCTCTTTTTTCTCTCTTTCTTTTTCTTTTTCTGTCTCACATTAGGAATTCATTTTGAACAGCTTGTTATTATCTTGGCCCTCAGAATCGCTGAATAGATTTACAAGCATTAGTGCCGGCCTATTGTATGAGGCGTGTGTGGAGGAGGTCCGACCCTTTTGTCCTGGCCGCGTGCACAATCAGCTGTCCTCTAACCCCTCCTGTCCCTACCACCCCCCAAACACACACACACACACACACGAAAGCCGTCTGCTGGCCACAGTGAAATATGGTGTGGGGCCTCGACCCTGAACAATGGAAGTGTGCCAACTTTAAGACACTTTAAGACACTGTCACTTTAGAGAAGCAAGTACAATACACACACACACACACACACACACACAAACACACACATTCAATTACACACAATGTCTAACCCACCACTGGTATTGAACCAGTTTAGCTTAATGAAATTCTTTTTTGCAAATGTGTGGGAATTGTTCAATTCCTATAAGTCTGATATTATGTATATATATTAGAAATTCTTTATTTTTTTAATTTAAAATACAACAATAGCATTTCAAAGTAAAAACTATCCAAAACTCTGCCCAAGTTGTGACAGCAAACAGATTGTGACGATGTAATTTAGCAAGGGTTAACATATCTGTAGACAATATACTATTTACTAGTAACTATTTTTTACCATAATGTTTGTTTTCCAGAAGATAAACTAGGGTAGAATTAAAAATACATAATTTTACATTTTGTAATTTTGTAATTTTATACTAAAATCTGTTACCATAATAAAGTTAATATAAAGGTTTGGGTTTGTTTTCTAACTTATGAGGCTGAAGAATTGTACTTCACTCCACTATATTTGTGAATTTGAGTGTTAGGTTACCAGTCAAAGATCTAAAAGTTAGAAGTTCAAGCAAAGAGCTGCTTTTCAATTTATGATGACTTCGTTTAGATTATGTTTGACTTCGTTTCAGATAAGAAACTTAATAAAATTCAGTTTAAAATAAATGTTAATAAATAAATATAAATGTTATATAAAGATTGGGCAGGTTTTTTTGTTCACGTCAGATTGAAAAAAACAATGCATTGGGTTGGATGAGAATATTTGGGCAAGAGTTTTTATTTATTTGTTTATTTATTTTCAAACACTACACATTTTGGGCTGGTACTTTTTTTTAAATGTTCAGGTTTACACTGTAGTTGGGCTGGGAATTTCGTTTCAATTTGGCAACCCTGCTGGTACTGGAATTAGCATGTAAGATAGCAAATCACTCATTGTTTTTCCATTTACAACACTGACACAGTGTTTCCCATACATTTTTAAATGAACGTATATTTAAGTCCATGACATGAAGAGATTTTATCCAGTCAAAATCGCATAATGTGACGCAGTGACTGTCGGAACCGACAAAAAAAATGTGTAGTCTTAGGAGTATTAACCCATTAGTTTTACTTGTGTAATTTAGGGATTTAATCCAAATTCAATATAATGAATCTAATAATAATAATTAATATCGATATTGAAATCAACCAATAGTTATTGGCTTAAAAAGGTTCTATCCGTGCATCAATACCATTTCCTATTTCTATTATGTGACAGTGAGCCACGCTAAACACACTGTTGACATCAGATACAACCAAGTGTGTTTACTGTAAATATCGTTACACTCGCCATTCCTTTGCTGGTTAAAGGAAATTACAATGCAGATATTTAACTTTTAAACATCTTCACTGCCCTCATCTGCTTTTATCTTGCTTGCAGTGGTGTGTCTATGTGAAATAGACATTTTCTTTCTTACTTTTCAGTCCATATTTAGAGAGGAGGGCAGAGGTAAAACCCGGGTTGCCCAGAAAGCAACAGCACCATGGATATGTCGGCGCTCTACCCACTACGCCACAGCAACAATGACATCTAATTAGATTTAAACTGACACTAATTATTAAAATAAACAATTACAGCCACTTTGTCCAGCTCACATCCTCTCAGCTAACGACGTTAAAGTTTACACTCTTCACAACCTGCAGTTTTATTATCATGCAGGATTTTTTGTTATTTTTATTTACTTCTTTTTCCTAAATTTGACAGATTTGGCAAACCATATAGTCAAGAACAGAACACAACCTTCTCCCCTTTATTTTCTTATTTATTTTGACAGAAAAGTGGAAGATTGAGATAGAAAAACTAAACGATGACTAAACACACATACTCCAATGAATAAAACATATTTAAAATTACAATAAAACATTCATGTTTTGTTTTTTTATTTATTTTAAGAAAATCCTCATTTTTTTAATCTTATTTATACATTAGATTTTAATAAGCTTTGGTTTTTGTGGTTTTTGTTTTTACGTCTGTGTCTATTTCACTTTACTTCTTTTCCTCTTGACATTTCTGTGTGTGTGTGTGTGTGTGTGTGTGTGTGTGTGTGTGTAAAAGCTCCTGTCAGTAACACCTGGCGTACTGGAAAATGCCGGGAGGTGTGTTTGTGTTTGTGGTGCTGTGGGCAGTGTTGAGTCTGAAAGAGCTGCTGTTTACTCATTTCTTTTCCTTCTGTCCTGCTTTTCTCTTTATCTCTCACTCGCTCTTTATCCCTGTGTACGGGGCACACACACACACACACACACACACACAAACACACAATTCAGTCTTATGTAAAAGTCTCCCTATCAGTCATTCTTCACCTTTTTTTTACTATACTACCTTTCTTAGCTCTGTCTATCTCAGATCCCTTTCTCTGTTTTTCATTTGTCCTTTCAGTTGGACTTTCCCTGTCCCTCGATCTCAGAAGGGGGACACTCTTCTCCAATTTTTACACTTTTATATTGTAATATAATATAATATAATATAATATAATATAATATAATATAATAACATTGGACATATCTGTGAGTGTGTGTGTGTGTGTGTGTGTGTGTGTGTGTGTGTGAATCTGATGCATTGTATGTCTGCATTGTATAACCTTGTTTTGTTAACAAAGCTAATATATGGAACACTGGCATTTTTCTGGTCCCTAGTCATTAATACCATGTAAACACACACACACACAACACACACACAGGCGTGTGTTAGATTCTAATTGATTAATGAAAGGAGTATGTGCGCGTGTGTGTGTGTGGTGTGTGTGTGTTTGCGTGTGTGTGTTTATCTGCTGAATCTTTGGCTTGCCTTGCAGCTGCACTTTACCTGTCACTCAAACAGGGAGTGTTATGTGTCTGTATCTTTGTGTGTGTGTGTGTGTGTGTGGGCTTAATCTCTATGTTTACATGCGTGAGTGTGTGTGTGTAAGTGTATGCGCCTGCATGTGTTTGTGTTATATTGTAAGTTAAAAGTGCACTAAAGGAATTTGTGTTAAACACTCCGGTAAAAGCTGCTATCTGAGGACCTGCTCGTGTTTGTGTGTATCAAATTCAGACAGAAGACAAAATAAAGGGAAAATCTTCAATTAAGTCCTTTTTTAACGTTCGTACTTCCTTCAATTTCGGACAAAGCCGTTGGTGTGCGCAACTGTGCATGTGCTTGTGTGTGTACACCTGCACTACATGTGCTTGTGTGTGAACACCTGCACACTTATGTGTCCCACTCACCCTACACACACCAGAAAATAAACTTAGCAGGTCATATGGTTGAGACAGTCTAATCGGAATAAAAACGCTTCATTAAGCACAATTATAGTGACACAGCATGTTATTGTCAGTTACATTAACAGTGTTATAACGGGTGGTGGGGGAGGGGGGATAGTAATTCGTTTGATGACTCGTTACTGAGAAAAGTAACGCCATTAGTAACAGCGTTTATTTACAACGCTCCTTTTTCCTATCGTTGCTCTTTGATCATTTTTGGTAAAAAAACAAAACGTTTCGTAAACATGTTTGGTGTAAAACAATCCCGGGTTGTAATTAATGGTTTATATTAATTAAATTGTCATTGAATTAAATGTTTTCTAAAAAGAAATGATCATGAATTCAACTTTTTCAAGTAATTAAAAACTTTTTTTAGCAATTTTTTTTTACATTTATATTTTTTTACAGTTTTTTTTAACACAACTTTAATTAAGCTTTTAACCTAATATCTATCGTTACTGACTGCCAGTAATAATTCTCAGTCATTATTCCAGCTTGTTTTAAACTGCTGTTTCTATAGTAACTGCTGGTTCAACTCGTGTGGCCCGACCGGCTCGTACCGTACCTAACCTACAACTAACAATAAGTAGCTTTTAAAAATATGTTGTTGTTATTTGACAAAGCAAAAACTTTTACATTTACATTCAAGGCATTTAGCAGACGTCTTTATCCAGAGCGACTTTTATCTCTTTTATACAACCGAGCAATTTGGGCTTAAGGGTCTTGCTCAGGGGCCCAGCACTGAAAACTTAGTGATGCTGGAAATTGAACCATGATCCTCCAATTAGTAATCCAACACCTTAACCATTGCGCTACCACCTTCACCAACCTACACCAGAGTTCTTTTGGTGTTTTTTTTTAGACGTCTTGGTCTGCGTGTTTGGTTTGCGCAGCAGGCTTTGGATGGCAGCTTACACACTTACTTGGAAGTGGTGGCTGATGGTTAAGGTGTTGGACTACCAACCTGAAGATTGTGGGTTCAATTCCCAGCTTCACCAAGGGTCCCTAAGCAAGGCTCTTAAACCCTGAAATGCTCAGTTGTATTAAAGAGATAAATGTAAGCTGCTCTGGATAAGGGTGTCGTCTGGGAATCGCACCAATGACAAGAGACAAAAAAAAAAGTGTGAACACAAACAATAAAAAAATACAGACTTTAATGTTTATTGCTTTTTTCTACGTCAACTTTTTTTAAAAATGCGTTGTGGATGTTATTTTTTTCAGTAAATCTACAGATGGCTATGGAATTCGAAAAATACATCAAGATTTGCTGTCGAATTAAAAGATATAAACCGGCATGGTAGTCATGATAACTGCTTTATGTTGTGCCGCTCTTACGAGGCAGACTCTTAAGTGGTGGAATAGAGTGGACGGGTGTTTATTAACTAAAAATCACAAAAATAGAAACCCTTTAACAACAATTGCAAATTGTAAACAGTCTAAAAAGCAGGCAAAATGCAGGATCAAATGGGTATAAAGTGAAGAACATTAACTACGGCAAAGGTCAGAGTCGAGTCAAAGTCGAGAGTCAGAAATCAATAATAACAGTGGACGGGGAAAAAGTTAAACAATCAACCAAACAGACATTTTTACAGTTTAAACAAAACGGGTGAAGGTAATCTGAAGGCATGAGGATGCGGGTGGTTGTTGGGAGTTTGTAGGTCTTTTGATGCTCCACCATGTGGACACGTTCCACCACCATATCACTGATTATTTTCCTGAAACAGCAGACCACCATCTTTCTCTAGCAGGGGATGTGATTTATATAGTGTACTTTATAAATTGGTCTGTGTATCGTTCTTCTTCTGCAGCCCATTTTCCAGCTGACTAACAGGAACACCGACCTCTCCCTTAAGCCCAAAATAAACTAGGGAATACCCTGGATGATAGATTAAATATTTAAGAGCTGATGATGTTTAATGTCAAAGTGCCCTTATAATTCAGGAAGCTTTGATCAGTGTGATTCTCTCTCTCTCTCTCTGTGTCTCTCTCTCCCTATCTCTCTCGCTTTAAATCGGAAATAATGCCGATGATGTACATTTCTTATAGGTAAAGTCATATGAAAGGTTTTTGAAGGGTTTTAAAGATAAGCCCCGCCCCTAGAAATACCCTTCCAAGCCAAGGGCCAAAAAAACGTGCAAATTTTAAATAATATGTATTATATAGTAATGCAGATCTTACTGTTTTTTTTTATTTTATAGTGTCGGTGTGTTTTTGTAGCAGATCCGAAGGCTTTAGGTCTGCTTGAACACCGGTGTGTTGATGTCCTGTTGTGCAGTTCTTGTTGCTGTTCTATCGTGGGACTTGGTTGCCAGGGTGAAGCAGGTGCTACCCAGGTGTGTGACTTGCAGAGAGCTTTCGCTAACACTTTATAACCCTGTGCACAAGATGGCCTTCAAGGTGACTTGGTTGAAGGTACCAGGTTTTTACAAAAAAATATATAATTTTAAGTATGTGAAAGGAGAAGAAGTGACCTCAAGCTTCAAAATAAACGATTAACAAATGAATGTAATATATTCTATAGAACATATGTGAGTATTACATTACCATAAATCTGGAATTTGTCAGTTTGTATGTTTCCTTCGAGTTTTAATTATATATTTAAAATATGGGGACATTCTAAGGCCGCATTTACACTGCATGTATCAAGTGACCCAATTCTAATTTATTTCCTTCAATGTGGCACAGATGGGATATGACCCACGATCGTGTAAGCAGAAAAAAATCACATGGATTCTGATATTTCAGATCGGATTTAGGCCTCATAAGTTTGTATAGGTGAATCGAATATAAATCAGATACGTGCATTAGCATCCAACATGTAAGCAGACAGATCAGATTGTCACCTGTCGATGCGAGTCAAACATTATTAAATAAGCGACGGTGGTGCATGACGTTAACTCAGTTAGTCACCAACACAGATATACTGTATATACAACTTACCACAACTGTGCATTTTGTTATTTATTACTTTTGTTCACATAAAATCTGTTTTGCTGTAAACATTTAAAGAAGAGTGATCAATGCCACATCCTCCCAGACTGCAACAAAGGCTTTTTTTGATCCTTAAATATAGTTTGTAGAGCAAAATACTGAATGATAATTTCGTCTTGGTCCATTACGTACATTTATTATTGCACCGCTTTTACTTGGTTGTCCAGTCGGTACGTCTACCTTGGGTTGTTTTGCAGTGTATATTAATGCAGATATCAGATAAGGGTCAGTTTTAAAAGATGATGTAAGCAAGTCATAAAAAAAACAACGTCGCAAATCAGGCATCCAGATTTGCAGTGTAAATGCAGCCTAAAACACAACACAAGTTGAAAAAAAACTTCGAAAACCGTTAGAATGAAATCTCTTAACGTGGCTTAATGTATTAAAACAGTATATTCAAAAGACCAAACTTAGTGATTATTTTGGATCCATATGATTGTATATAAACACTATGCTTTATCAATAATGTGTTCATTAAGTTTAGTCTACTATGAAACTACATTACATTAAGTAGTTATAACGTCCTTATGATAGTTGGAGGAAAAGACTTTATGTGTAATTAAATGCATTCTGTTGTTATTTTGGGCTCATCTGCTTGTCTGTAACCAGTGTAATTTATTAATAGTGTGTTTACTGAGCCACGTTAACTTTTATTTCAATTTAGGACATTTTAGAATGTCCCACATTAGACATTTTATAAAAGGTCTACAACAATGTTAATATTAAAATGTTTAATTAGGTTGTAATTCTCTATAATAATTGATTGTTTGAAATGATATTTTGCTAGCAAAAATACAGGCTTTTTAGAAGAAACAGATCTTTGTTTTCCTATTTATTCACTCAGCAGATGCTTTCAGTAGTATAAAAACTACAGATTATACAAAGACCAGAAGTGCAACATTTCCTTGTAGGCAAAATTGGACTGGAAGAAGCCCAATTTAGCAATAAATTAGCATTTGAGCCATGGCTAGTTATTGTGTATTGTAATTGCTTTTTCTACACGGCTGCAGGACGAACTGGGGTTGAAGTGGTTTTTTTTGCTTGTCAGAGGGTTTCGGCTGGTTGTTGGACTTAGTGAACCACTTGAAGTAAAAAAAAAAGAGAAAAGTGAACATCCAGTAGCATTTCTGAATAGCATTAGATGTAGCGCTGTAATTCAATGTGCTGCTTTCAAATTTCATATTTAAGAATAATTTTTAGTCAGAAATAATTTATGGTCTAGCACCACAAGCTAGAGCGCTAACAGTGCTGGATCACACTAAACTAAAAAGTGATTATTTTTTCTGATAACAACAAATAACATGTTACAATATTCAATTATGCTTGAATGCCCATTTGTTCGATTTTTTTACAGACAGCGTACGTCGACGAGCCCTAATTCAACTTTTTATCATTTAGAGCACTCCAAGATTGAACACTTTAATGATCATCAGTTATAACAACTTAATAACAGCTGTTTCCAAAAAAACATTTTATTTTTCATTTTATTTGATTATAATTAATCTTTTGTTATTATAGAAATAATAAATAAAATAAAAAAGACGATTTACAGCTGCTGGAATGAAAAATTAATCAACGCCTTTAGAATTCAGCACTACAGCGACGTGAGCTCTTAAGTTTATACAATATATTGTTTGATGACTATTTTTATTACATGGTTGGTTTTAAATTAAAGATGATTAGAAACGTTCTTTCTCATCTCATTTTATATCATTCTTCTCACAGTCCGCCATCATAAACGTCAAATAGAAGGGTTTTTTTAGTTTTATTTTATTGTTTAATTGTCATTAACGTTATTTGGACACATAGCAATACTGCAAAAAAAACACACAAGCACTGATGGAATGATTCCCCAAAACTAATCAGCCTATAGGGATTAGGCTAATTATTGTAAGGCTAACTAACAGTGGTGGGAAAAATGATCTTGCGACCCCTATAGGCTAATTTTTTTTTACAGTTCTTACAGTTGCATTCATTAAAATGAAAAACAAATTCAAATTAAACATTTGGCTGTCTTAAATTGTCTAGACTAGTACAGACATTAAAATAATTTAAATAAAACATTTGCAATAAATAAATACATAGATAAATAAAGCCGGTGTGAAGTACACACACACACAAACACACACACATTGGAATGATATAAAAATAAGAAATGTACCATTTAAAGGATAAATTAGACATTCAGTCACCCCACATTTACACGATTAAGGCAGTTATACAGCAGAATGTGGGTGAGCTATTTCAAGGCATTTCTGGCTACGCTAGAAGGCTAAAACCCTTTTATTGATATTAATATTATTGTTATTAATAAGTTCTTAGAACAAAAGCTAAAGTCCACAGGTTCACAAGCTAGATTAAAGCTAAAGTCATATAGGTAGATTTCCATTTCCTGTTTAGTCGAAGGCATTTTCAGTAAGGGTACCGCCGGGATGATCAGTTTCTTAGGTCTAGACGAGCTATAACACAGTACGGAAGGTGTGCAGAGAGATTCTAGAAAAATAATTGAACAGTCTAAGAGCACACAGCGGAAATAATTGTGTTCGAATCAACACTGAGGTCAACAGTGAGGGTTCTGATGGAGGAGAAGGGGTGGAGTGGGTTGGGGTATCAGCGCCTGGGTTTAAGACTAAATCTGACCACTTTCTGATGAGGAATCTGAAAAAAGGAATGTGTAAGAACTTGATGCAATCAGATGTGTTTACTAGAAATCAAAAAAAAGGATAAAGGATACACAAACAAATCTGTCTTCACTTATTAAGATCACGGGACAGTCTGAGACTGTCCATGTCTGTAGAAATCTGCGTTCTCACTTATATCTTTATTAGTTTACATTTCTAACATTTGGCAGATGCTCCTATCCAGAGCGACTAACGTTTATTTCATTTATCCATCTACGCAGTCAAGGGGTTAAAGGGCCTTGCTTAGGGGCCCAGCAGTGGTGCTGGAAATTGAACCCATGATATTCTGATCAGCAGTCAGCAACTTCCTTAACTGCCGAGCTACCACTTTGTTGATTGTTAATTTATTGTTTAGTATAGTAATATTTAACTCAAACAAGTAGAAATAAATAAATAAATACATAAATATGTAAATAAATAAGTTTAGTTATAGTTCATTTAGGTGTATAACAGAGTTTAGGTCTCTTTTACTGGTCAGGAGCGCATGCAGGTTCATTCACTAACACCGCTGCATGAATAAGTAAGAAATGAATAAGAATAATAATATGTTAATTAATAAACTGTTAAATACATTTTTAAGAAGTTCACTGGTGTGTTTGTATGTGTGTGTGTGTGTGTTAACCCTCGCTGTACCTCTGCCTGTGTTAACTGAACACTATTTTCGCTGTGCACTTCATTCTACGATAATGTCGATTTTAAGCGCGAGGGCATCTATAACCGTGTCCTTTTCACCTGCACGCACCGCTGAGTTCTTTTCTCCCCGTTAAATGTTCAAAGGCACGCGGGCTCTTCAGCAGGCAGGTCTCACGGGTACCTGCAGCAGGATCACCTGCCGGTTTTCTGACGGGTGGCACTTGTTGATGTGGCGCGTGAGCGCTGGTGAGCTGTAGAAAGCGGCCGGACAGTGCTTGCACGGATACACGTGAGAAGCGTGCTGTACACGGACGTGCCTCTCCTGCGCCACGCGACTTGGGAAAGTCTCCCCGCACACTGGGCACGCGCTCAAGTCCAGCGGCGCCTGAGCCGGCACCTGAGCAAGCTCCAGGCGTTTCGTCTCCGTTTCTTGTGACTGCGCGTGACTTTCGCGACTCGCACTAAGAGGAGTGTGATGTGTCAGGATGTGTTTCTTCAGATAAGCCTGGCGTTTAAACTTCCTCGCGCAGCGCTGGCATTCATACATGCCGTCTGAGTCAGAGCCTGAACCCGACTCAGAGGCTCCGGGACTGGGCGTGTCGCGCTCTCGCTCGAGCTCACCTTGCACATCCTTATTAGTTCCGTCTGACACACGGGTTTTCTTGTCGGTGCCGTCGTTTCCGGTCGGGTTCAGCTGTTTGGGTTTGTGCCAGCGTCGGTGCGAGGCTAGATTGGCAGGGCAGCTAAACGCCTTGTCGCACTCGGGACACCTGTATTCGACGCGCACGATGCGTGAGCACCTGTGCTGCGCGAGGGCGAATGGGTCCGCGTACGCCTCCCCACACAGACGGCACACGAACTCGCCAAGCGGTTTGTCCACACCAGAGCGCGCGCTGGGCTTCTGCTCTACCGGCCCCTCCTTGATCCTCAGCCCGAGAACCGGTGAGGTCGTGACCTCGTCCTCAAATTGCAACTTCCTGATGGCTTTGGTTTTTTTGGGCGCAGGTTTGCTCTTGCGCTCGGGCTCAGGCGCTGCTCGTTTGCTCGCAGTCCGGTTGCTGTCGCTCGCACCGATCTTTAGGTCCACGGGAGCACACGCGAGGTGCTGATGAGCTTCGAAGCCGCTGAGAGTCGGGAAAGATTCCGCCGAGACTGGAGAACCGAGGTCAAAACGGCGCTCGAGGGACACGCGCTCGTGTTCACGGCTCACGGGGCGCGTGGGGCTGTACACAGAATGGCACACAGTCTCTGGGTTTCCGAAACGCACCGGTTTGGAAGAGTGTCTCAGGCTGTCCGCGCGCGGTGGTGCTGATGCAACTAATACTAACGATGCTGATTGAGGCGCATCGCTCGGCAGCTGCATCCGCTCGCGCTCCTGTTCTTCTTCGTGCTCCGCGCGGATCCGGTACGACACAGGCGTCGCTTTCCTGTTTCTTTTGACTAAAAATCCTCTGGGCATCTTCGCAAACGGAAAGAAGGCACTTTCAACTGGACAGGTGGCACTGAACTCTTCTCAGCGCGCGTGGGGTGGTTTTTTTTTGTTTTAGGCGTTTCCGTTCTACGGTCTCCGCCTTTATTCCCGCGTGTTGCCTCTTTTCATCACTAAGGCATAGCTGCACAGTTTTTAAGCCGAAACGATGAAAGCGACGTTCCCCTCCCAGCCAATCAGATACAGCACGAGATCCCTGCGGAGCGGTGAGTGGGACGGGAGGGGTGAGAGAAAGAGAGAGAGAGAGAGAGAGAGAGAGAGAGAGAGAGAGAGAGAGAGAGAGAGAGAGATGTTTCGGATTGGAGGAGCTGTGGATTGGCACGCGGGTATACCTGACAGCTTTTTAATAGAAAAAGATGTTTCTTCTTTTCCCTCTCGGTCTGATGGCTTTCTATAGAAACGCACGCGCGCTGTGAGGCGGAAGGTCTGATCATTTCAGCAATGTGGAACTGGGAAATCCGGAAAAGGCTGAAAATCTGAGTGAAGCATGTTGGGTCCTGCTGAGAAACTGGAGGAAAACACAGTGCCGAAAAGGAGTGTGTTCACACAGCTGCTGTAAATCATCCTCATCAGTAACACAGTACATAAACACCTGCATACTGAATACACTACACTACACACACACACACACACACACACACACTGTGAACACAAGTATCACACTTCTTCTAAAACCTTATTATTCAGTCATTATTTTTCTTTTATTTTTTTAAATTTTTTACCTTTTTTTATTTGTTTGTTTCTTCCCTTCATTCTTTCTTTCTTTCTCTCAAGAATTTTTTCCTTATTTATTTATTTTTTCTTTCTTTTGAGCTTTCTTTCTTTCTTTCTTTCTTTCTTTCTTTTTTTATTTCAATTCTTCTTTTTAATTTCTTTATAGTTTTTTTTCTTGTTTTTTTTTCTTTCTTTATTTCTTTCTTTTCCTTTCTTACATTTTATTTATCTTCTATCTTATTTATTTCAGTTAAAGATCAATGGTTTAGTGTACAAACATTATAACACAATAGTACATTCAGTTCATTTAAAATAAAGCAGTTGGCAGATATTAGATGTAGGTCGCATTTCTATGAATCCAGAATGCAGTATTACTGAAATCTTCAGTCCCGTGTATCTTTTCCTGTGATGCTGTTTGTTGTTTGTGTGTCTCGGATAATAATGTAATGCTTAGTAAACTGTTTTACATTTCCAAGCATCTTCTATAGCTAACAGAAGCTAACCAGGAAAGTGTCCGCGTAAACGTTATCAGTAGAATGATGGATAATATGGACGCAGATGTGTGTGCGTGCATGTGTGCATGTGTGTGTGTGCGTATACACACACGAGTTGAACGCGCTGGAGCTTTGCGTCACATTACCATACAGCTGGCAGTGACTCTCTAAAGCTCTACAAATCCAGCCTGGCCTTTTGTGGTCATGTGGAGGAGTCACACTGCGCTATCTAACCCTACCTTTAATAATTCCACTGTAATTAACAACTCAGCAAATAAAAGCTTAAGAGATGCATTTAATTAGGAAATAGCTTTGCTTTCTCTTTATCGATTAACCTATAATCTCACAATAATGTTTCTCTTACAGTGAAAAAAATAACAGCAGGAATTGTTTATAATTTCAATATTAGATTCAAGTTTAATGTAACGTTTCCCAATTTATTAATAAAGATTATCTTCAGTCTTACAGGAAGGCTGTGCCGATCAGTTAGTGCTGTGATTAAAACATGACTATTACAGTTGAATCATTCCAGGTTGGTAATACATGGGAAGGTGGTACTGATTGAACTGTAAGTATTGTAAAACGCTTTCTTTCACTTTGTTTAGCGCTTCTTTTTGTTCATGGGGATCTGCAGAAAGTTCCAGCGAGCCATCAGTGATCCTCTCCGAGAGTTCCGTGATGGAGGTCGAGTCACTGTCGAGCTGAAAATAAAAGAATTGCATAAAAACTGTGTAGCTGTTTTAGTGTCTAACAGCAAAGACTAAATGATGACTCAAACAGTTGTTTCAGTTTTGGGATAATGTTTTTTTTTTTTTATCATTTCCGTGTGAAGTGGTCATGTAGCAGGCTGAATTAATGGAGGTAAAGTTCAATTGATTATGGGATGGAATTTAGGTAGTTACTGAAAAATGAATGGTGCGGAGCTGGACAGATTTTAAGACTAAAGTGCTGCTGCATTGCTTACTTTAGGTGGCGATTAAAGTTATTTCAAAAGTTTTATATTGTATTTTATATTGTGTTTGAGATTTTATTGTATATTAAACTTTATTTTTTTATTTTAATAAGAATTTATTTTTTTATCTTATCTTATCTACAGCTGTTACTATTTTATCTTCTTTTTTCTTTCGTTTTTTTTCTTTCATTTGTTTTTCCTTTCTATATTTTTTCTCAACTTTTTCTATTTTATTCTATTCTATTTTTATTATTCATTTTTATTAATAATTTTTTTATTCATTTATATGATTATTATTCTAAAATTTTCAAATAATTTTATATGAATTTTTTTTTTATGTATGTATTTTTATTATTTTATTTGTATTTTTGGATCATTAAATTTGTATTTATATTTGTATTTTTTTCTTTTTTTCTACACACAGCGTTTGCTAACCTTGGCTGTCATGATCTGCTGAACCTCCTGTTGAAAATCAGCGAAGCGATCATGAAATATGGCCAAACACCAACTCTCTCTGAAATAGCTACAGAACAACAGAAGAAAACAGTTAAACCTTTGCTCTTGTTCATCTTGTAGCCGGTGTAATAACACATTCAATCCATTATCCTAACAGTGGTGGAGGTGCAGTGAATTTCAGTAATGACATTCAAATTTAGCTCCTTTTCAGACCCCTGAAGGATCAAGATTTAATAAGTAGCCGAGCGGCTGATGAGCGCCACTGGCTGGACGATCAGCCTTTGTCTCCTGCAGCAAGCAGCAAAGCAGATTGGACACCTGCATAAACAGATTAGAGCTGAGAAACAATAGCACTGATGCTTCAGGGTCACCGGTGTTAAAATATTAGAACGGAGGTCATGCTGTCATACACGGAGTGACACACGGCCTGCTCTCCACAGGGACAATGCTAATATGATTTAAGACGCTTTGGCCCATAAAACAGATCTACCTTAATGACATGGTCTAAAAAAAGCAGTAATGATATAATACTAAAAATAACTTACATAAAACTGCACATTAATCCAAAATAATGGATGAATTTATTTAAAAAGATAATCTGAGATTAAATTCAGCCTTGGACTAGAAAACAGTTTGACTAGATACTGAAATGTTTTAAACAGGATTGGACTTGATCATGAATTGACGTCTCTCTCTCTCTCTCCTTCTCCCTCTCTCCCTTTCTCTCTCTCTCTCTCTCTCTCTCTCTCCCTTTCTCTCTCTCTTCTCTCTCTCTCCCTTTCTCTCTCTCTCTCTCCCCTTCTTATCATCTCCCTTTTTCTGAGATTTAGACAATAATACACTTAAGCTGTTGTAAGTATTGCTTGTGTGTATTGATTGTGAATTGTGTGTAGAACAAATATTGATTGTCAAGTGTGGCTAGAACCAGTAAAGCTTGTGAAGTGTGTATAGAATTTCTAATGCTTACATATGTGTGTGGAACATCTAATGCTTGTAAAGTGTGTGTTTAGAACCAGTAATGCTTATAAAGAGTGTGTTTAGAACCTGTAATGCTGATGTAGAGTTTGTTTAGAACCTGTAATGCTGATGAAGAGTGTGTTTAGAACCTGTAATGCTGATGAAGAGTGTGTTTAGAACCTGTAATGTTGATGAAGAGTGTGTTTAGAACCTTTAATGCTTATGAAATGTGTGTAGAACCTGTAAAAGTCATGGATTAAGTCCTCGTCGAAGCGTCCATACAGCCGGTTGAGCAGCTGCTGGTGTTTGCCATACAGACAGATATAGTTAGAAACAGGAAGTGGATTGAAGGATAAACATGTGATGCTTTCCACTAGGTTATCCTGGCTAAACCTCAGTTGGAAGTAATTTCCAGTCTCCACACTGCCCGTCTTAATACTTCGACCCTGTAGGACACAAGAACAAACAGAATCAACATTCAAATCAATTACTACTAGAATATGAGGTGAATGTGCTACCTACTTAACCACTATAAAGTTTGATAAAATTGTATGAAATTAAACTGTTTGATAAATTTGAAAGTTGAAGAATAGCAATATCACACCATATGCAATAGTATACAATGTGCAGTGTGTTTTGTACTTTATTTTACTCTGTACATAGTGAGTATTCATATTTAATTTGTAAGTATTTCTCTTATAAAAGAATGGCCTCTGTCAAATTCCATTCCATTCCATTCTATCCTGCCCTGCCCTGTCCTATTTTATCCTGCCCTGCCCTGCTCTGTCCTGTCCTATTCTATTTTATCCTACCCTATTTCATCCCGGTCTATCCCATCCCGTCCCATCCCATCCCATCCCATCCCATCCTATCCTATCCTAACTTTTTATCTTGTCTGGTCTGGTCTTGTCTTGTCTGGTCTTGTCTTGTCTTGTCTTGTCTTGTCTTGTCCTGTCCTGTCCTGTCCTGTCCTGTCCTGTCCTGTCCTGTCTTGTCATGTCTTGTCCTGTCTTCCTGTAAAACCAGTTTCTGATGAATATTTACTTTTAAACGTGCTAAACAAATAAAATTGAATAGAATTGAATTTAATGAATAATAAATATTTACACTGTTACTAATATGCATTATTTAATTCTTAGCAACATATCTTTAGATGATGGATATACAGTGTCTGCTAGCCTTTCCTATTATAACTGAAAAACACTAAACAGTGCACACCCACATGCTCCAATAAAGCTTATTACCCACCCACAAAAGACTACAAACAACATGAGCTGAATGTCATTTGCTGGCATGAACACAGGGTTAGTATGATGGGATTACAGTAAGATACACAGCTGAGTATCCACTTATCCTGATAATGAAACATACTGTAGCGCTGCTGACTGATGCAGAAATGTCAGTGTAGCCTGAGGGTTTTGTGACATGAAGGTAATTATATCCACCCGGGAGCTTTCCACCTGTAAATAAAATGCAGAATAAGGACAGGTGAAAAAGGTTTCATCTCGTAATACATTTAAGAGCTGCAGGTTTCATCTCGTAACACATTTAAGAGCTGCTATAAAGGTTTCGCAGGCACACATGGCTCTAACATTAGAAACTGTTAACTTAATGATGATGTCATTAAGAGAAAAGAATAAACAATGATGTGGAATAGCTTTTACAGGAAAACTAATTAATGACGGGATGATGAACAGCAAAAAGTCATAAACATCATATATTATAGATTATTTCATAAACATCAACATAAATACTGTTATGTATGTTACAGTATGTCCGAAAACTGTTTATAGTTATTACCTGTTTAAACAGCTGGCCTATGTTCAAAATTGCATACTTCCATACTAGTAGTAGGCACGTTAGTATCAACATGGCGGATGTTGATGTCCGAATCTCATTTATGATACTCAAAACCATATTATAGAGAACATACTTGTTTAATGGTCAGGAAGTACATACTTACTAAAATGTAGTACCTCCTTAAGTAGTATATGATTTTGGACGCAGCCCTTTAAACAGTCAAACATGCAAATTGATATAGATATGCAAAGACATGCAAATTGATATAGAGGAAACTATTTAACTAATTTGTGAATAACTGCTTTCTAATATATATAATTATTTTCTTTTATAACTCTGGGATTTGTGGCGCAATTTTTCCACATAAACAGACTGCAAAAATGTTTAGTTTTCCACATGGAGATGCTTAAAAAAAGAAGCATTTCTTGAAAATGCAGTGGAAAAAGATGCTATGTGAAGTAATAGATCAGTAGATGGACTGCTGATTGGAAGATCATGGATTCAAATTTTCTGCCAAGTTGTCACTTCTGGGCCCCTGAACAAGGCCCTTAACCCTCAACTGTATAGGTGGATTAAAAAATGAAAATGAAAAAATGAAATACATGTAAGTTTCAAGCAGAAAACAGATTTTCTGCTTGATAACTGTTTATGTTTTTGTTTTATTTACATAAAGATAAGAAGAAAGATGGACAGAGAGAGAGAGAGAGAGAAAGAGAGAGAAAGAGAGAGAGAGAGAGGGAGAGTGGTCTATATGCTAATTGATAAAGGGAAAATTAGTCATTGTTAAATAAAATCATGATGGTATTAAATGAATACTATTATGTGTTTTACTGTTCGAGAAAATTAATCCACTGTAATGCAACTGTAAGTCATTTTTTTTCCTCAAAATTCATCACCACTAGCGCAGTTGTTGTCATTTGGCAATATAGACACAACAGTATTATTAGGATTAAGTGGTAATGTTGGGTGGGGCTTTGTACACAGGAGCATTATCATGCTTGAACAGTGTTTGGCATCTTAGTTTTAGTAAAAGGGAATTTCAATGTTACTCCATAGTAGAGACAAAAGTGTTCCTGCAGTTATGTCTTAACTGAGATAGTGTCTTTCAGCCACTGCATTTACATTTACAGCATTTGTGCAGAGCGACATACAAAAGTGCTTTGAGTCACATCATTGAACAGCTCGATACTGGTACAATAGATCATAAATCAACGAGTAACAGCCACAAAAACTGTTGAAAAAGCAGCATGGATTTTTTTTATAGCTGTCTGGGACATGTTATAGAATTTTTCTGTATGTGTAAAATAATATACGGTAAATGCAAAGTTATTTACATCCAACCATGGTATCCATCGCAGTCCCAGGGTCTGAACTCAAAAACGTTTCAAATCTTTAGTTTTAGTGTTAACTTGCACTGGTTCAACTATTCGTACTAGTACAATTGTTAAAATAAAAGAGGCATTCTACTGTAATACCCTAACTGGAATTCTACCAGAACATACAAAAATTATTTAAACACTTTATATACGTTAAAGCTATCATTTGGGGGCAGTGGTGGCTCAAATGGTTAAGGTGCTGAGTTGCTGATCTGAAGACCAGAAACACCTGGGCTCAAGCCCCACCACCAGCAAGCCAACCACTGTTGGGTCCTTGAGCAAGACCCTTAACCCTTCCTGCTCCAGGGGCACTGTATCATAGCTGACCCTGCGCTCTAACCCCTAAGATGGGATATGCAAAAAATGCATTTCATTGGCTCTGTACATGTACCTTGCACAATGACAATGAAGTTGAATATTTATTTTATTTATTTAATATCACACTAGCTGTGTCTGAAATAATAATATTGCCAGAACAGCCTATAATAAATCAATTAGATCTAACTAGCCTCTAAATGCACTTGCCTGTTATCTTAGGCTGCTTGTAGATGGGTATGAGATGATCGGCATCTAGTACCGATTTGGCTGGTGGCTCCAGGGTTGGGTCCAATAGGTGAAGCAACATGGACGCCAGCTCCTGACCAACCTCTTTAGAGTTAAAGAACAAGTGGCACCACTGATCAGCATAGTGGCGGCGAGATAACTTTGTTGAAGGTCCAGCGGCATGGATTTTTCTGTCGTTTGTATGGTAGTTGGAGTCGATTACCAGACGGCCATCAAACAATAGATGGGCGTTATTTATGGCGTTGAATGCCTTATAGTCCACACCTTTACGGGAGAAGTTGAAGAAGACCTAAAAAAAACCGTTTCCATATGAGAAGTATTTAGTGGAGAAAGATATCTGTCTGTATGTGCTGCTCTTAAATTGTCACAGGGCAGCATACCATATTTGCTGGAAAAATGCTTGGGCTAACAGACTTTTCATTTTGGATAGTTACAGTGTGTTTGACAAGGGAGAAAATGATGCCTCGGCTTCTATCCAGAAGTTGCAGACAATTTTGCATATTCCAAATTTGTGTTTCTGTGAATCAGTCTGTATATTTTTTTTGAACACTACTAGAAAAGCACTTTGTGTAAATATAGAATAATAGCACATTAAGATAAATAAACAGGATGTGTGACTCACTGCACATTCCAGTCTGAGGGGCGGGCCATCTTTGGTAAACGAGACAGATGTGAGTGGCTCGGGGTGCTGTCCGTCATTCATTTGAGCCAGCAAGCAGTTGTGATAGATGTGAACATTCTGTTTTTCCAGAGCCGTCCTCACTGCCTGGAACACAGTCAGATTCTGGAAAGAGGATGTAGATCCAGGTGCAGTCTGGTGGACCACATGGATTCGGGATCCTGTTACCCCTAATTGCAGCAGTGTCTCCACGCAGGTGTAGACATCTATGGTGTCGCCGTACACTAGTGCGTCACCTTAAGAATAAAAAAGCTCAACTTAGCCCTTCCAATATAGAAGCTTTTATGAATGGGCTGTTACTTTAGAAACATCAGTGCATTATATTCATAATAGAAATGATCTTCTTCTCCTTTTGGCTGTTCCTTTTAAGGGGTCGCTAAGGAGAATCATCTGTCTCCACCTAACCCTATTCTCTACATCCTTTTCACTCAGACCCACTAACTTCATGTCCTCGTTTATCACATCCATATACCTCCTCTTTGGTCTTCCTCTTTGCTTTCTGCCTGGTAGCTTCATTTCTAACATCCTCCTACCAAGATATTTACTATTGCTCCTCTGTACATGTCCAAACCACCTTAATCTGGCTTTCCTGGCTTTCTCCCCAAAACATCTAACATTAGCCGCCCCCCTGATGAACTCGTTCCTAATCTTGTCTAACCTCGTCGCTCCTAAAGAAAACCTCAACATCTCCAGCTCAGTCATAATAGAAATGAAACTATTTGATAAACTAAAGAAATATTAAAACTAAAACTTAATAAAAAAAAAAAATTAAAACTTTACAATTAGAAAAGAAATAAAGTGTTACTATAGAAATTATATTATTTAAAAGACAATTCTACATTACATTTGGCATTTAACCAGAGCGACTAACATTTAACTCTTCTATACAACTGACCTTTTGGGGGTTAAGGGCCTTGCATAGGGGCCCAGCATTGGATGCTTGGTAATGTTGGGACTCGGACCCTGATCTTCCAATTGGCAGTCTAACACCTTAACCACTGTGCTACCACATCCCCTATATATATTACATTTGCTTTAAGAAACTGTAATTGATAGTGTGTTCAGTCAGAGGGTAGAAGATACCAAATCACCAGGTCTTCCCACCCCACCCTCTGATCCTCTAGCTTCTAGATGGTATCCTCTAGCTTCTAGATGGTATCCTCTAGCTTCTTCTGATTGACTAAACACACCTGATATTTAGATGTTAGAGGTTTTTCTTGATTATTCCCTTCACATTATATCCGTAGTTTATGCCAGCTTTCATAATCCTGATTATGTGCTTATCAGGATTCCAACTCAGAATTTACAGATAATAGACTAAACTGTTGAAATTAGAACGATGCTCTCTACTGGATTGTACTGCAGAGTGGAGTTGGGACTATACAGTAAAGGGATGCAGTATCCCTGTCCAGGGTGCTGAAACACTAATCGATTAATAATACTGCTGGAATGATGAGGACATTTAAATTGATGAATCACTTCAAAAAGCAATGATTTAAATAAAATGAGGCAAAGATTATACATAGATGTATACTGATAATTAAGGATGATAAAGCAATTAGAATTTAATTATGCAACCAGTGTAAAAAATACTTTATATTTTACTATAATTCATTCTAAACTGTAAATCAACAGATACTCTTTGGAATAGTCCATCTTGATGTCATCATCTTTCAGAAATAACATCAGATTTAGCAACATGGTTTACATTTACATTGCATTCGGCAGACTCCCTTATTCAGAGCGACTTACGTTTATCTCTTATATACAACCGAGCAATTGGGGGTTAAGGGTCTTGTTTAGGAACCTAGCAGTGGCAGCCTGGTGGTGCTAAGAATCGAACCCTGATCTTTTAATTAACAGTGCAACACCTTAAACACTGAGCTACCACTTCCCTACGTATTAATATCGTATTGTACTGAATAAAGCAAATTTAAGTCAATGACTTCAGATAAAAAAAGACAATTGCATGATGTAGGAGCCTTACAGTCATAATTACAGTTGCTATGTTGTAATTAGTCGTCAGCATGTAAAGACTTGTATTTTCTATGTATATATTGTCTATAGATTGTGAGTGTCAGTGATTACTGAATCATCATCTCTCTGTTTTAGGAGAAATAGTTTAGTTGGAGCAGTTTGGTTGGAAGCTGACATAATTTAGTTTGGTTATTAGGTGTGATCTCGGTGTCTCTGACCTGTTGATTGCTCCCTGTACGTGTTTACGCTCTTGGGGTGACTGGGCATTTTCCGCCCGTGCTCCTAAACTTTGGAACTCTTTTCCCTATAATATTAAACATACAGAATCTTTTATGGTGTTTAAATAATTTTATAAAAATAATTTTTTAAAACTTGCCTATCTGTAATTTTGATGTGTTTTTATTGTTTCTTTATACTGTCTATGTATGCTTTTAAATGTAAAGTACTTATGTTTTATAATTGCCTACATTTATTACATGCATATAGTGACAAATCCATATGAAAGTGGTAGCGCAGTGGTTAAGGTATTGGACTGCTAATTAGAAGATTAGGGTTTGATTCCCAGCACCAACAACTTACCACTGTTGGGCCCCTGAGCAAGGCCCTTAACCCCTAATTGCTCAGTTGTATAAAAGAGATAAATGTCAGTCGCTCTGGATAAGGGCATAAATGTAAATGTACATATATTACCATACATCTATTTGGAGACAGCTTAAACCTCCTAATTATGCCTGATTATAGGAATTCCAATAATCTGTGATAAAATAAAATTTATATCCACCTACATATCGATTTCATAGGGCAAATTTGCACTCAATCATAGTTGGTCTACTTCCCAGATTATTAAAGAAGCCTGCAATTAGTAAATCTAATAAACCTAATTAAACATTGTTTGTTTCTCTGTGCGCTCTTCAAAATGCAAGATTAATTTTAAAGCTCTCCTAGTTTTAATATCATCCCTTAACAGATAAAAGTGGCTGACCTTCATCTAGCAGATGAAAGATTTCACTCTCAGTAATTAGACTGTCATTACAGCCTGGCAATTAGAGCAAACGTTCTTGTGAATGAAATGGAGCCGTAGTAAATCAGAGGTATAATTCTCCTGCATTTCATTGATCCTGAATCCAAGGCCACATTACAGTTAGAGTCACAGACTATATTCACTCACCCTCCTGCTGGAGAAAGTTGTCTATAAGCCATTGGTAGGCTCGCATGCAGTCCTGCTGGTCATTCAGAGTGAAGAGGTTGGAGGGAATGTGACCAGTGTATCTGAAGATGCGTTGTTCTGGCACAGAGCTGGTGGAGGACCATTTACTGATGTCTACTCCAGTAGGACAAAACATCTGACAAGGACATATGCATATGCAGAAATGTTAGGTTTATTTTAAAGCACTAATATCTCTAACACCTCAATAACAGGCATGAACATACATTTCAATTAAAAATATCCTTTTAATGTCTTTTAGTGCACTGACTGGGACATTTACTAAGCTTAATTATGGACATTAAGGTATCAACACACTGGCAACATTTTTATTTCCATTTCCATTTCGCTCGCACCTGATATTGCTGTCCAGTGCAGAGAATAAGATGATCATAGGGAATGCGGTGAGTTCCGTTGACTTGTACACGTGTCATTTTCCTGTCTATTTTTGTCATCTTGCCCTCTACTACATTGACCCAGGAATGCAGAGAGAGCTGAGCGTAATCAGACTTGCTGTAGCAATGACTGCAGAAAAGAATTAAAACTTTCATTGATCATTTCATTGAAAACTTAATCTTCTTAGGCAGAATTTGCCAAATCATTAGTCAGGTACAAAAGAAAGGCAAAAATAATGTCAGACAAAAATGAATAAAGAAATAATGTTCCAAATGCTGAGATACAATACTGTCTATTGTACTGGACATGTACTTAGGGACGTCCAGCAATAAAATGTTATTAGACATGAACAAATGATTACTGTCCTTTGTTCATAAAATAAAATGGAAATGGAATTTATTGGAATGAAAATGGAATAAAATTGAACAAAAATTTAAATAAAATTGAAAATGAAAATAGAAATAGGATTGAAATTAATTGGAGATGGAATTGAATAGAAATGGAATTGGAATTGAATAGAAATGAAAATGGAAAAGAAATAACAATTAAAATGGACATGGAATTTAATGGAGTGGAAATAAAATTGAATTTAATAAAAATCAAAATGAAATTAAAAATAGAAATAGAATTAGAATTGAATGGAAATGGAATTGAATAGAAATAAAATTGAATGGAAATGGAATTGAAAAGAATTTAATAGAAATGAAAATGGAATTGGAATTGAATGGAAATGAAAATGAAAACGGACATGGAATTTATTGGAATGGAAATAGAATTACATTAAATGAAAATTGAAATGAAATTGAAAATATAAATAGAATTGGAATAGAAAGGAAATGGAATTGAATGGAATTGAATAGAAATGGAATTGGAATTGGAATTGAATGGAAATGGAAATGAAAATGGACATGGAATTTATTGGAATGGAAATGAATTTAAATTTAATGAAAATTAAACTAAAATTGAAAATAAAAATAGAAATAGAATTGGAATGGAATGAAAATGGAATTGAAATGAAAAAGGAAATAAAAATTAAAATCTAAATAAAATAACTTAAAATAAAACAACTAAACATAACACAATAAAGAATAGAATATTATAGAATTAAATTTAATAACATTATAGCATAACTCTATGTAGACATCACCTCTGACCAACACATTACTCTTCACTCTAATTTTTTTTCAGCGAGATGCTGCAGGATTACACATGGATTATTTCCCTGGTGAAGACTTACATTTTGCTCTTACAAAAATCACTACATGCTGAAATAAGATGATATGCTAAAAAAATCAACATTCACAGGCAGTCAGGAGAATTTTTGATAATCTTGTCTTATATTATTCTGTTCTAGCTGATGAAGTTTACCGTGTAGATAGAAAGCTGATGTTGTCGGTGCTGAGGTATTCAGGTAGACCATGAGGAGAGATGAGAGTCAGGCTGTTGAACTGCAGGTGTGGGCTGCAACACAGAACATGTGGAAGATGTTAATAATATTTACAGAGAAAAAAAACGCTTTGCTGCTCCAAAAATACATTCAATTAATTTTTTCTGATAAACTACATTTACAGACATTTTAATAATTTTTTTTATTGCTTTAACTGATATTTTATTTGTCATTCTTTGCCAGGCATTCTTGAAATGTAAACTGATTTTGTTTAAAAAAAAAAAAAAAAACGTAATTCCTTATTATTTTTGTTTCATATAATATTTTATCCCCTGTTTGTAATGTACTTAATTGTCAGTAAATATAAAATCTAAAAGATATGATACCATACCATAATATCATATGCTGTCCAAGATAACAGTCATTATCCCTAATCACTGACTCGCTAACAGCAAAACACAATAATCAAATTAATAAGTAACCTGTAACATAAAGCATTACCCATTCAACCCTGAGCTCAACGGAGCCCAGGACTATTTTTGTGTAAAATACCATCTGTTTTCACTGTGAATAAATAAAGAAGAAAGCCTGACCCTGCGCTGGGCTTGGTTGAATATAATGCTTTCATATAGGTGCCCCTAAATGAAGATGTATTTGTAAAGTGGATTTTTCCCCATTTACGGTAATCAGCCTTTCTGTGTTTTATTTTCCCTCCATGCCACTGAAATGCCACTGAAAGCAGGGACACGAGCATGAGGACAGCGGTGATAACCGCACACCATTAAAGGTGGAACAAAAGGCTGTAGGGTGTGTGGGGTTATTCTGTGAACGCTAAAGGGGCAGATGCAGTCCACTACTGACATCCCTTTATTTCCTCTACTGCATTGGCATACATTAAAGTGCTTTCTTCTCCAAGCATCATGGTAAAAGCCCTGGCTTTGTTTTCTCTTTTTTTTTTCTTTTTTTTTTAACCCTCCGCTGCTTGTTTAGTCCCCCCTCCTTAAGGCTGCATTTACCCTCAGGACTGTAAAAAGGTCCCTTGTCATGTAAATGGCCCGTTGTGTGTGTGCAAAAGTGGCATTATGGCAGGGTGTATGCGGCTCTGCAGGCCTGGAGATTGTCAGTGTTGATCTGGGGCACAAAAACTGTACACAGGAACACACTGCTCTCAGACTTCTGCTCTGGATTAGACGCTGTCTGGACGATTAGGAGAGACAGAAAGACAGCACACCAGCACTATAGTGTTATTTGATGTATTGGGCAAAGTCCATCAAAACATACAGTTATTGTGTCTGGCAATACATGATGCCATTTTGATGTCTGATCTTGTTTAGTACAAGGCTTTGTACTTAGTGCTTCAAAGTAATAACAAACCCAAACACAGTGTCAAACAGTTCTGTTTGTTGTCTAATGATTGGTATATTTTTGGTCTCTGTATAAAACACAGCCCCACACGTCATTTCTTCTCGCAGAAAAATACAAAAATCACTTGTGTGCACTGTATAAACGAGTTTTTGTTGCTTGTAAAAAGTACTAGAAATATTGGATACACAGGATATGTAATACATTTTTATTGAACCATCTTGGTGTCAATAATTGTCATAAATGCATCAACAGTTGATCAATTAGTGATGCTGTAATAGAGGGAATTTTTCAAGAAAACCCGGTTTGTTTTATTAAATGCGCTGATTGCCTTTGCTTGTCATTGTTTTGCTCCCAACATGTCAAATACCTCAATCACACTTAAGTGTATCTTTTTTTCCCTAATAAGCACCCCTACATGATTTCCAGTGTTTCAGTGTCTAAGTATCAAATTTGTTTAGACGAAATTTACATTGCAGTTATTTGGTAAACGCCTTTATCCAAAGTATCATTTGTACAATTTAATTATTTAAGGGTTAGGGGCTTTGCGCAGGGGCTCGGCATTGTCTGGCTTCTGAGCTTTTGACGATCAGTCAAACATGTTAAACACTAAGCTACCATTTTTTTGTTGGTACGTTTGCTATAGTCTTATGCATAGTCTATATAAAGTTGAAAGTCATTGAGTCAGAGCAGATCTCTGGAAGTGCATGTAGATGCAAGAAGAGCAAATCTGGGGAACCAGATGGCAACTGTCTCGAGGACCTTTTGGAACAATTCACAACCGGGCCTAAGGTCAAGCACCTCACTGGTAATTTTTTTTGGGGGAGTGAGCGCCTGTCTGAAAGTTTGGAGATACCTGTACTTGTGTGTTTGCCTTTTACATGCATGTACAGTGTTTTATTTAAAAGAAACAAATGCAGAATGCAGAAACAAACACAGAAAACTATAATATTCTGTCATGTATTTGCTTTCATCATGAAGAAAAGACAAACCTTTATGCCATCTTCATCATTTTTTGTTCTGTTCCTACACATAGAAATAAATTTTAGTGTCTCAACCTGCTTTGTTTTTAGATTAAATATCGATTTACTTTTTTTTAAAAAATGGATGTCATTGTGTGCGGCCTTTACATCATTATGGAAACAAATAACATTATGGAACTAGAGCCTGTTTATTCATAATGCAGGGGTGCCGAGGGTGTGGGGGTTGGGGGGTGTTGGGACGATTCTAAGTGCCCATGCAGTTTGGGGGGCCCCATAGATCTGTTACAGTATGGAGTATGGAATGGTTATGGTAAGGGGCTCAACCTCATATTCTTTCATAGGGTCCAGAATTGCTAGCACTGCTCCTGCATGAGCAATAGATCTGCCATCTTTATTTGTTGGTTACAGACTACATGTAATCTGGATTATTTAATCTAATTTAATCCAAAAATCAAGTACTTTTAATTAGAAAAAAACAATTTAATCAGATTAGATACTAACAGATTCTATTTTGACATCCGTTGATCCTATTTTATTAATATGTAATTTACTGAGTGCAGCACAAACGGATCAGAGAACAAGATTACTTGGTATTCTTCAGTACTTATACTATCTTCATTTCATAAATAGATTAGGATGACCAATTTTCCAGCTAACTGTAGGGGTGCAGTCAAGAACATCAACATCAAATCTAAGAAAAAGACCAGGACTAGTCGGACCCAAAAGTGAGTCTTAACATAACTGTGGCGGTCAAGATCCAATCTACTGTACAAGCAGGACAAGATCAAGTTTAAGAATAACATCAGCCAAGATAAGGATTAGACTATGGTGTGTAAATGAATAACTTACATCCTGTTAACATTTATTCATAAAAAAACCCCCGAAACTCTGGTCTCATATTTAGGGTGACCAAGGCTAAAGAATAAAACTCTTATTAATACAAAATAAGTTCAACACAGGAAAATGTAGTTTTCACTAGAGCATCGACAATTAACCTGATTAACAGTGTCGGCTCACATAAATTTCATAACTTAAACTAATTAAAATAAGAACAAGAAAAAAAACATGGTTTTACTTGAAAAAAACTTTTTAGAAGTGCATAAAATTTATTTGAAATACCCACAGGACTGCTGAATTTTAAGAAATTAAAGCTAAGGGTAAGGAAAAACAAAAAAAGTGAAGATTATGATTTTTCCATGCACAAAGCAAAGTGCATTGCTAATTGCTGATTTCCACCAAGAGTCTTGTACTGGTTTCTCTAGGTCCAAATGTAAATATTTGTGTACAAAGGTCGCTGAAAAAATGAAACCGACCCTTTTAAGGGCAGGTTCTATCACAAGTGGTAAAAGAAAATGCAGGAAATTTATTAAAAAGTATTTAAAAAAAGCCACCGTGACATAAGGTTAAGCATTTCAAAGAAACTGAAAACCTTATTTGACATGAAGTCGGTTTAATTTATTTGAATCATTTTAATGTGTTAATTCGTTTTTAATGACAGAAAGCACTAGACCAAAAGTTTAAAAAAATGAGCATTGGCTTTGCTGTGTTAATCTCAGTCTTGCTGTACAGCTGAAGGGCAGAAGCATCATGGTCACAGCTCCTGTGTAATTTTTTTTTTTTTTTAATCTTATCAGCGACACACAGGCCACCATTGTGGCCGAGCTCAGACCTTCAGGGCTCAGAGGACAGGCAGAGGAACCCATGAATCTTTATCTGTCCCGACTGCTACTGCTCATGACCCCTTGGTAGTGACTGATGGGGAGGAGGAGACAAGAAGGAGTGAGGGGGATGGAGCTTTGGGTTTCGAAGATAAGACCTCGGCCACCCCTGTCGCTTAAATGTTCCGAGCCGCCATCACTTTTAGTGGACACTAACTGCCTCATTAGTCAAGTCATTAGTGACAGCAAACACCGATCTCCTGACAGCAGAACAGTGGAGCGGCTAATTAAAGGGCTAGCGCCCGTGTGAAAGCTGCCAACCTCGAGCAGCTGCATGCCCACTGAGCCTGCCAATGCCGCAAGAGTTAACATCAGCACACGCTTACAGTTACACACACACAGAAAAAAAGACAAGCACATTCAAGCTGACCTCTGGTTGCCAGGTAGTTATCTGCTTTTGGGGAAACGATAACGGCTCTAAAATGCACCTTTTGTTTGGTTGAACGTTCCGTGCAAACATAAGCCATTTATATGACTCTCCTATAAAATGCCCAGAGATTGGAATCTTCCAATAAATAGACAATAAACAGCATACCATGTTACTGCTGTGTAGTTAAAGCTATGAAAAAAAATTAATCACAGGACTCAAGTGCACAATCACGGCCTTGGAGTACAAATACAACTCAATCTCAGAGCATGACAGAGGCACTAATTGCCTTGGTGAAAAAAGTAATTTTGAGATGAGTATTAGAGACTAAACCTCTAAGATCGTATTTCAGGCAATCAGTGTCTGTCCTAAATCCCTGGAGTCACTTCCACTAATTATAATCACCCCAAAGCTGACATGCTATGCTGTTTTCTCTCCTCTCACAAAACAAAAACCTTATGGTTAGTCTTTCTGATGAAAATAATAAATGCTCTTGAGGACTTTAGCATTACTTTTGATTTTGATTGAAGTGGAGTGTCTGCTTAAAATAACAGTTCGGGCAAAAAAAAAAGGAAAACCCTGAAATCAATCGTTTCATGCAATGTTTGGTGTCTAATAGGCTTGAGATAGTCGGTGTTGACGGAGGTACCGGTATGTCATTTGCGGCACTGCCGCATGCTGTAGTTTTGATTTTTTTTAAGGTATTAGTTATTTCTTAAATAATTATTTATTGTAAGTAAAAAGTTTTCCGTTTTGTTGCTGTCCATTCAAGAAATTGACGCTAAAAGTTAAATTGCCGCTAAGTTGAAAGTAGAATTAAAAAGCTAATTAAAAGCAAAGAAATGCGGGAAAATCAGAGAAAAGTCCAATGAACATCTCCCCCCATCCCCCAACGGTGACACGGTTATTACCGGTGTTCTCATGTGTTGATTAACAGGTTGAAAAATGTCCTCACTGTTACAACGCTAATATCTGAAGCTGTAAAGTTAGTGTTACAAGCAAGTAAATTTAACACATATCTGCCACAATCCCACTTAACTGGTGGGATTCTCAACCAGACATAATAGAAAGTATTATATCCCGTCATCCAGTTTAAAGTGACACATAACTAAGCTAGTTCATTAAAGAGCTTCTCTAAAGCATATCCTAACAACTAGTTCTATGGTTTAAGATTTAAGTGCTTTAACCGATGTTAAGCTAGCAAACCTGTTTTGTTTCACTTATTTACCAGAATGTGAGAGCTTCCAGAAAGGCCAAGCCAGTGTCAGATGCTCCTACCACCACAATCTTGGCATTGATGTTAATTTTGGACTCCATCGTGAGCTTCCGGTTAATGTGATTCAGTGCGTAGGGGACCTGGGGAATACAGACAGAAGTAAGAAGCAGCCTACATGTGTGACAGGTCTATTAAGGCACATATGCATAACAAGGCTGGCTAAATTGCCGCAAACGACCATTTTTCACTTAACCAAAAAAATTCCAGCTAAGGCAAATTACTGCATTCTTAAAAGCTGGACTGATTACCTGCACTCATTTTACGAGAGTCTCCCAGTCCCTAATGATAACAGTCTAATGGAATGGACCAGCCCGTACTGCGCATTTCACAAAGCACTTACCAACCAAAAAAGTAAGAAGCTGTCAAATATAATATATTGAAAATCTCTATTGCTTCAAAAACCAAGCTGTAATAAAAATGGAGGAGAAAAAAACTTGCTAGGCTTTTCTATTGTAGACTACTTACTCTTTCTGTTTTCCTCTAACTGTGGAAAGATTTAACATGTACAATATGCTAGTGGCATTTGAATTATTTCAAACCATCAAACCCTTCCAATCATTTCCATCCCTAATCTCCAGCTCTAATTGGCCCTTAAACAAGCAGAATCTGATGGATTGCTTCTGTAGTACACCTTGTCTGATTAAGCATAGAGTAGAGAAAAGAGAGAAACGCACTAAAAGAGACGACGCAATTTATCATCAAAACATAAGGCAACGTAAGTGATTGCAAACTCGTCAGAATTTGACCCTCTTGTTCTTGTGCAAAACCCCATAATCACTGGCTGAGTTTTAAGAGCGTTTTCGAAAAGGCTAATTGACGTGACTTGTGGAGCCTAAATAGCCAGAATGAAAACTGAAAAAATTAAATAAAGAAGAAAAAAAGGGTAACTTTGCGCCAATATGACCTTCCATTTCATCTACTGAAACATTTCAAACATGCAGTTTATATGTGTTATATATAAAGTATTAATATTTCTTCTACAAAAAGTTGTGATATTTACAATATTTTATATTTATAGCATTTGGGAGACGGCCTTATCCAGAGCAACTTACTTTTATCTTATTTATACAACTGAGCAACTGAAGGTCAAGAGCCTTGCTTAAGGGCTTAGCAGTGACAGCTTGGTGGTACTGGGATTCGGACCCCGATCTTCCAGTTAGCAGTCCAACACATTAGCAGTCCCACTATATATGGCCAAAAGTTGGTGCCTAGGGCATAAGCAAACTAAGCAGTTGCTTAGGGCTTTCATGGCCAACAGGGGGTCCCCAAAAGTACATGAAATTGCAGATTGTTGTTTTGTTTGTTTGTTGTTTTTTTATATTAGGACAATGATAAAAGATAATTTAACAAAAACACAATATTAAATTAAAAAAAAACCCCAACAAAATATTACATTAAAAGAGTGTAGGATGCGGCTCTGCAGCAAAACTCCCATTAATGTAACAAAAAAGGACATCTCCCTCTGGTGCAGAAAAAAAAAACATAAGACAACAGAAGAAGAGAGGTTTATTTAGATACTTTTCAGTACACCACATTAAGTATGCCACTTAGTTCTGCAAGGTTTGAATGCGTGTGTTTGATTTATAGTGTGTGAATAATCAAGGATTGGCCCTTAAATAAAAAATCAGCTTAGGACCCCTTAGCTTACCAGTACACCCAAATAAGTGTTCTCCCCAAACTGTTGCCACAGTGTTGAAAGCATACAGTTGTCTAGATCTCCGGTGTTAAAGTTTTGAAACTAAGAGGCCCAAACACTGTTCCAACATGACAATGACCCTGTGCACAAAACCATAGAATTAATGCATAGCTGATTGCACCCCAGAGCTTCTTACCCAACCTTGGGGCATGAACTTACTAAAAATTATGCAAATCCACACAGTTACGGTTTAAAATCTGGTGGATTTTCAGAAGTCAGGAACTTAGTTATTATAGCGTTATAAGTAGAACTAAAGTAAGACTTGCTTTTTTTAAAATTAATTTTACTTTATTTTTACTTATCCAAGCAAGTCTGAGCACACCTTTTGGCAGACACCCTCATCTAAAGCGCCTTACATTTATAAAGGCCTTTTTTAGGGGCCCAGCGGTGGCAGCTTGGTGGAGCTGGGAATTCTCCAAGGACACAGTCCAACACCTTAACCACTGTGCTACCACTTCCCCCTAATCTAATGGTTTGGAAAGGAGTCTACAGTTTTAGGGATTTAAATGATTAGTAAGGTTTCTACAACAAAAAATCTAGATAGATAGATAGATAGATAGATAGATAGATAGATAGATAGATAGATAGATAGATAGATTTGTGCTACTTTCTCTGTACAATGGCAAATCTCCTTTTTCTGCCTAAAATATTAAAGGAAGGAAAAAAAGAGGTTGGTAAAAAATAGTAAAAATCATAAGCTTTATCAGAAGCCACAACTAATCTGGCAAACTTATTTATAATGGCAAAGATCTCAGTATTAAATTTTAAAGATGTAGCCAATCACAGAGAAATAAAGCACCTGAAAAATAAAGTAATCTGAAAAAATGTAGTAAACCGTGAAGAAATAAAAAGAAAGCCTTTTTCTTTAGTCTTATAAAATATGCCTGTAGACCGACTGGTAATTATACACTACACAGATTCATAACTATTGAAACATCAAATCCCTTAATGCTCATTCATCTTGACTTAACCTGGTTAACCCGGAGCTGTACGTGTTCTGCAGGTACAGGGAGTGGCAGGTGCAGCAGTCTGCCCTTCGTCCCCTCATGGACATGCAGAAGCAGCATGGAGCATAATGGCAAACTGTAACACGATCTGCTGTTGACAAAGAAGGTGAACAGGTGTTTTAAACCTGATTAATCCGCGTGTGTGTGTGTGGGACACAGGGCTTTACTGAATGCTAAGCCAGCAGGCGTGCTCTTATCTCGGTCGCTGCCTGGACACCATGGTTGCTGCGCTACCAAATGGAGCTTTCTAATGGAGATAGAGGGTGGAAGAGCAGTGGCAGCTTGTTTGGAGCTGCTAATGCACCATGTCATTGCACACACGCTCAGGCACACATACAGGGATGTCACACCTGGTCACAACCTGTCTCTGAGTTCTTGTATAACTGTACTTCGGAATTTATGCTACTGTCAGTACTCTTTACACTCATTCTCAGCAAACAAATAACACAAAAGTACATCTTTTCATTACAAAAAAAAATATGTTCTTGAAAAAAATAAATCTGATCCAAAAGTAATTTCTGTCTTATAGACAGAGTCTGTTAACTGCAGAGTAATAACAAACTATACATACCTGTACATTGTCTTAACATGTTACACTAGCCTAAAATCTCCTGTGCATACTGAGAACCTAGTAAACTGAACGTGCCTTTAACACCAATATAATAGGTATAGAAATAAGATAGATAGATAGATGGACAGACAGACAGATGGGCGGACGAGAGTGTGTTAGGATAGATAGATAGATAGATAGATAGATAGATAGATAGATAGATAGATAGATAGACAGACAGATGGGCGGACAAGAGGGTGTTAGGATAGATAGATAGATAGATAGATAGATAGATAGATAGATAGACAGACAGATGGGCGGACAAGAGGGTGTTAGGATAGATAGATAGATAGATAGATAGATAGATAGATAGATAGATAGATAGATAGATAGATAGACAGACAGATGGGCGGACGAGAGGGTGTTAGGATAGATAGATAGATAGATAGATAGATAGATAGATAGATAGATAGATAGATAGATAGATAGATAGATAGATAGATAGATAGATAGATAGATAGATAGATAGATAGATAGATAGATAGATAGATAGATAGACAGACAGACAGATGGGCGGACCAGAGGATGTTAGGATAGATAGATAGATAGATAGATAGATAGATAGATAGATAGATAGATAGATAGATAGATAGATAGATAGACAGACAGGATAGATAGATAGATAGATAGTGACAGACAGACAGGATGGGCGGACGAGAGGGTGTTAGGATAGATAGATAGATAGATAGATAGATAGATAGATAGATAGATAGATAGATAGACAGACAGACAGACAGACAGACTGATATTCTCATCAGGTATGGTTGCTGTTGGGTCTGGCGGGTAAACATGCGCAGGTGGGGCAGCTGATGCAGCAGGGATAAGAACACTGCTTTACCTGTTAAACACCAGCGGTAAACATTTCCCACTTCCATCTGTCACTGAGGCCATCTGCTCCATTAACCTGCACCATTAAATAACCCCTGGCAAAACGGCTTCCCGATTACGGTTATAAGCAGCTATGAACAGGATAAAAATACGTAGCATAATAAACGTCCAACACAATGTGGCACTTTTCTGAATGTTTGGACTGATTGATAATAGCTTCAAAAATGTTTTTTTAAACGCTTTAAACTTTTTTTTAACATCCTAATAAAGCTTAGTTCTCAACTCTTAATCAGTTTAAATGAGTTTTAAGTACATCGCTATATAAAACCATATAATCCTTTAATGGTCTTCATTCCTAACAGACTATTAATTGTTGGTTTAATGTACCTCCTCCTTTAATGTTTATTCATTTTGACTTTGTACCATGTTTTGTGCATATAACATGCGATCATAGAGGCAGGAGTCCTCCAATTTACTTTTGTAAAATGTCTTCAAAATTATTGTATATCTAAATGTCCTATAATTACCGCTATTAACAAACATGAATTACTGCTGACTTTAATAAGTTAAATCAGTTTAACCTTGACTAACCTCGAGAGTAAACCAAAGTCAGTTTAAATCTCATAGCAACTTTATTATTATTTTACATTTATTATTTTTTTATTTACTATTAATAAAAAATGTTTCGATTATTCATACTTGTATATTCCTAGACAGCTGTTTATGGACAGTGTTGAAAATTATATAATAAATAAAATAAAAATTGACTTAATTCAAAAACAATACAAAACATATTCACACCTAAATTTTAGGTTTTGTATGTAAAACACTAACGGATAAAATAAACATTTGAAACACTCGTTAATAAATCAGTGGGACTTGAATAGTTTGTCCACAAAAATTTGAGTCTGTCTATGCTGTGTCTCTGGTGTAGTTCCCCGAGTTCCATTTACATAACTACCTCCTAACCCTAAAGTATTTTCTGTCATTTGTTCCGAATTAATTCTGGCAGGTTAGTGTTTAATGCTAATAAAAATATAATTGAAATAACTGTGTAGTAAACTAAATAACGGTAAAATTACAAAACACATAGATTATTAAATTAAAGGGTGACAATGTACGATTATATTTATTGCATTAAAAAGTGTTTATTACAAACTGCGTAGCAAATTGTTTTTGCACATAATAATTATTATACTATCATTTACATAAAACATTTTTAAAGTGAACTGAAGCATCAATGGGTCAAAATGTACAAACACATATATCCAGCTTGAGATTGCTCAATAGCGCCCTCTTCTGACCGACCGAGATGCTTTAGATTATAGAAAAACCGCTCTAGTTTTTTTCGCTTTGTGAGTTACTCTTCCTTAATATTGCTTTCTGGCCATTTGTACACCTTTATTTAGTGCTTCTTTTTTTAACAGCTTATTATGTGTACTAATCTTTTTTTTTTTGGTTCCAAAAAAAACCTTCTCCTTTAGGATTACATTTTTAAACTATTTCATCATTTACTAACCCACTTATCCATTCATCAGCACATGAGAAACTAACCTTGAGTAGATGTGTGTGAAAAACAGCTGTGTCGGTCTACTACTCCATTTTGTGGCCTTCATGAGGCATCGCTGTTATGAGTGCTATTGTGCAGCTGTACCTGCTCTGAGGTGATGAGACTGGAAGGTGCATTGATGCCCAAATCCTTTAGTGGGTAGATGATCTGGCGTCGTGGATGCACTGGCACCATACAGCTCAACACTGCTGTCACGGAGTGGGCAACGACACTCTGTATAAACGAAAAGCACCCTGCTGTCATCCGAACAGTAGAATAGGCATAGTGAAATAGTGATGGCAGAAAATTTCACAAAATTGTCTAGGAAGGAAGGCTACCTGAAAGGGTGTGTGTGCTACTGAATACTGTATTACCAGAATCTGGCAGGCTATTTTCATCCCCCCCCCCCCCCCCCCCTCCCGTTTTCTGTTTGTTTACTATAATTCCAGTTTCACCAAATCATCCCTCAATCCGGGGGAATAATTCGAAGAAAACCTTTATTTAACTTTGCTTTAAAATGTCATCAATATCAGTTTTTTCACTAATTAGAAAGCAAGACAGAGGAATAAAGAATGACAGATGCTTAAAAAATACACCATTGTACAAACCTTGTCCTTGTGGCAAGACGGGTAAACACGGTAGTACAGGCAGGATTTGTGAGCCAGGCGAAGTGCCTCCTTAAGAAAGTGCTTGGCATAATGCTGGAAAATGGGGTTCAGGGCAAACTGGCACAGTCGGCCATGTTCCTCACGCTGGTGCTGACTGAAATATACAAAGTTCTCAGTGTCGTAGTTTGCTCGAATGTACTCGATGTCCTGAGCGACAGAGTGAAGAAGAAAGAATAATTAGTGACTCTATGGGAATTTCAATCAAGCCTGAAAAATCTTACATTTAAGGATTTAATAATAGCTTTATTGTCATTTTACCACATATACAATATGCAAAAGAACGTTATTTTTGTTATTTCTATGGACTAACATGCACAATACATTAAACATTAATTAACATTAAACATTATACACACAGTTGGAATAGATATAAGGTCAATCATATGTAGTAAAAATACAGTAAGCGTTAATTAAAGTACACAGTCGGAGTTGACAGTTTACTAATTTTATCAGTTTTGTTGTTTCTTTATTATTTTAAGTCCCTCTGTTTCTATGACATGGGAAAGACCTGGACAGATTTGTTGCATTTAACAATTCGTCCAATGCTGCGTTATGAACATTTAATAAAAGTCAATATAATTGGTTCATACAACAAATTACCCTAGATTTTTTTTCCAGGGCAAATACAATTACCTGCTCATCTTTAATGACCAATACACCAATAACCTGGCCTTCAACTTGTGCTACAAATGTCTGAATGTCCTGTGGAGCAAAAAAAAAGAAAAAGGTTTCATATATTTTGTATTGCATTGTACAGCATAGCTTAATTTTTCACAATGTGTGCATGTGTGTGTGTCATGACTGACTAAATCTGGTTGAAAAAATAGATCCAGGTCCTCCAGCAGGGTTTGGTGGTGAGGAACCAGTTTCTGAATTGCAGGTTTATCTTCAGAAACCGCAACACGTACCTCTAACATCCTATCAAAACGAGAACTTTTTCACAGTCCTGGAATGGTATGATTGGGTTTGCATTTGTTTTGACACTTATTATATATTACACTTGTGAATAATTGTGGATGTTTACTTGAGAAGGCCCGAACGGTGGAGGATGTAAAGATCACGGTGTCTGCAGTTATGTGGCATGGCTCTGTTGAAGGTCTGAAGTAAAGGGGAATCCGGATCCTGTGTGTTCATCAGTATGATGCAGAAATCCCGCTCCTGATCCCACAAAATAAAATAAAAAACCTTATAAAACAGCGGTAGCTATACTGCTGAGACACACATCAGTTCTCCAGGTGAAAAAAAAAAGGTTCAACATGTTTCAGCATTTTTTTAACAGAATATATGCAACAGTTTGTGCCGGCTCTGTTTGTGTATAATTTGTGAGGTTCATTATAGCCATGAATATATTTTATGTCTCGGCATGTGATACATATGTGTCAGTTGGAAGATCGGGGTTTGATTTACAGCACCACCAAGTTGCCACTGCTGGGCCCCTGAGCAAAACCCTTAACCTTCAGTAGTTTAAAACACATTACTGCCAAATGTCGTAAATGTAAATGGAGATCCAGGGGCGTTAGGCTGTATAGAAAATGTTAAGCTAATGACACGTTGAATTCTGGGTATTCTTGTTGGTAGACGCCATACCGGGAAGTTTCGGCTTCTTTTCTGCTAGTGTTTTTGATGAAGTGTTATAACTTTCTTTCACTATGGTAAATCATTCCTGCTACAAGTTTATTTTATGAAAATGAACCCTGACAGGAGGCAGCACGGTGTCTTAGTGGTTAGCACTGTTGCCTCACAGCAGGGAGGCCCAGGTTTGATTCCCGGCTAGGGGTCTTTCTGTGTGGAGTTTGCATGTGCTCCCCGTGCTTGTGTGGGTTTACTCCGGGTTCTCTGGTTTCCTCCCACAGTCCAAAAACATGTATGTTAGATTGATTGGTGATTCTAAATTGCCCATAGGAGTGGACGACCTGTCCAGGGTGTAACCTTACTGCCCTTTGCCCTTGCAGAGGCGGCTGGGATGGGCTCCAGCAGATCCCCGTGACCCCGAATTAGGAAATAAGTGGGTATAGAAAATGAATGAATGAATGAACAATGACAGTTTAAAGTAAACCCATGTTTTTGGCGCATTGATCAATAAACCATGCAAAACCATTGGTCATTTTCCTGAAGATTTTCTGACAGCATCACATGGGAGTGCCGGCAGTGCTTCGGGATTTGAAATTCATTATTGCAATGGCAGTTTCTATTGATTAATGAATCTATTGAATCTATTGATTAATGTCCATAATTGTCTTTAATTTTTCGTAAAACCGTTGTTTGCCTTTGACATTTCATGTGTGGGGCCCACTTTCTTTCTTATTTTGCTCCTTCATGCAATCCATCAGAATTTTAACACTTTACACAATAAAAACAAGGTAAAATGGCGGCGGAGCCCCAGCATGCAACGTGGCGTCACATCGGTTTTGCTTTTTCAAACCCGGGTTGGGTGTAGATACAGGTATATAGCTGGTGCTTTGCATTTTACCATAAAGAAATTAAAAAAAGGATGGTGTTATTATTATACTTCACAGAAGTGTGTACTTACTGGGAAAAGTTGAAAAACATAAGGCAAGCAATCGATGGCCCTGTAAGAAAATGCATAACAAATGAGAGGTAGAAAAAAGAGCGGGAAGTTGCATTGCACAGCGTCTCTTTGTTGAGAGCAGAGTGAAAATTTGCCATGTTGGACGCTAAGTACGGCGTCGGTGGCCAGCCAATCTGTGCGCTCAACCCCTCTCCTCTAGCCACGCTGTCACTTTAAGCATTCGGCTCATTAATTACATGCTCACTCTCAGCGGGGAGCAAGCGGACTCCATATTCTGCAACAGCTGGGAAGTAAAGCGGTAGAAAGCTGTGCCTAGCAGGAGCCAACGAGCAATCAGACTCCCCCTCCACCCCACCCACCCCTATTTACACCATAACGGATCTTAAGCAAAAGCCACTGGAGCCGAGCCAAAAGTTGAGGGAAGATTCCATCCACATACCCTACATCACCTGCAGAAATACTCACCAAACCATAAACTCTATTTACATCATAGTAGCCTTTAATTTGTTGTGATACTAAAATGGCCACCACAGTTTGTCTACATCTAACATTTTTATATGGTACAGACCAACATATAATACTATATGTTGTCCAAAAGTTTATGGACAGTCAACCAACACAACCACATAAGTGTGTCGTCCCCAAACTGTTGCCACAAAGCACTGTTGAAATAACACATCAGACAGTTCATGCCTTTGTCACTCTAAGTATTCTGAAAAAAATGATGTTGGAGCCATTACACATTATATCGAGTGGTATTTCTGTTTGTTTTACTAGAGAGTGTATAATTATTACATTTTTTTAAGTGAAGTAACAATTAGTTACACATGGTAAGGTAAAAGTCGCTTTGTACAGTGCAAGACTGGGTTTGTAACATGTTTTTGTTACCTAGACAGTGTTCACAGGTCTGGCGGATCTACCACATTATTGCTTTTATTTTAATCAACAAAGCCTTAACAGTGTATTTCACTTAAGAGATGTTTACTTTAGCTCACTTACAAGCAACATAGACATCATTTATGGTTAATATTTGTCCTTTACTCTGTTAGATCACATTTAAAAATATACTTGTTATAAATTATTTTAGTTCTACATAAAAAATTAGCTAAGGCCAATAAATCTGTGGCTACAAAAATTAATTAAACACATCTTTTTTTTTTTTAAACAAACTTGGAAATTGTGTTCCGCAGACACAAACACTACACAAGGGTTGACAATAAGATAATTGTGTAACCATCTGACATTGATATCTTGTTCCTACAGTTAAAACAAGATCTTTTGTTTTGGTCCGCTGAAATCTGCTCGCCGCTGAATTTGCTTTGCCTGGCGCTGTTTTGCTATTTCTCAAAGTTAAGTTTGTTTATTTTTGGACAAATGGACAATAAATAGATTGGCATACCCGACTTTTTAACAAAGACATGAACGATGTAATTATTTTACTTAAGCAGATGACTTCCCATCTGAGTTCCTTCATGTTGAAGTTAAAAAAATTGTTTAAAACCCTTCTCTGGCTATGCGTCGCTAACCAATAATTCACTTAAATACATTCAAAATAATTATACGTCCTATGCGGCCACACAGAATTACAACTCAGTGTAACATAATGGGTCCGACAATTTTCAAAAACTTCCCAACCAAACACAACAATGCAACTGCTTAAGGCAACAGAAGGTTTAGATTAGCGAAGATTTACTGCTGAGTAACATGCAACGAAACCTACCTTGTTTCAAACCTCTTATCCAGGTGTATTTGGATCAGGAAAGCATTATCTTCTGCTCCAAAGGTCACATCATTTCCTCCACTGTCTATAAAAGGAGCTCTAATGGACCCTGTCTGATTGAGAAGCACACGGAATTGTACCAATTTTAAACAGAAACATTAGGTAAAGGCGCATGACTGCACACAAAGTTTCTGATGTTTCTACTGAGATATAGAGCTACTGAGGAATAAACATGGTCTGAGTGTACTGTAAGCCTCTAGGTGCACCTGACTCATTTAGAGTTTAAGGGTCCTGCTAAAGTACCAGCTAAAGGACAAAATGAAGCTCTGATACATGGTTCATAGTTTGGGCCTCTTTAACACTGCCCAGCATTTTTTCAGTTCAGGGCAAGGGGAGATGTTCATTCCCATCTGAATAAAACATGGAACGTTCTGTAAAGATGTAGCTTGTTTTCAGATTATGATGAGAAATATAAATAGATAAGATAAGATAAGATAAGATAAGATAAGGGGAAAATTGGGAAATTTCTTACAGCAGCACAAAAAGTAGGGACAGTACAGTATAAATACAAAAAAAATTTAAAAAAACAATACAATAGTTGCACTTTCAACAAATTGTTCTAAATCCGACAAATTGCACCAGGGAAATATTGCACATTGTAAAAATATTATTAATAATAACATTATATTGGTTTCTGCTTACCGATACTGGTTCTCGGCAAATTTCTGTTTTTTTGTGGCAGCTTGGGAAAATTGTGGGTGAATTTTTTAATTATACAGGCATAGAGGGAGTAATAAGCTTTTTTCTGTCACTTCAAAGTCTGCTTGACCCCAAAGTAAAAAAAAAAAAAAAAAAAAAGACGGCAAAGGGGCATAAAAACATTTTACAATCTGGTTTCTGATTAAAAACTGAAATAAACAGGATTCAGTTCATTACTATAAAAAGTTAGAGACAAAATACTCTTTTTTTTTGTTGGTGTAAATAGTCGTCTCTTGGTGGGTAGATTCATAAATGTTTTGTACTCGATAAAAGAAGTAGATGATGGGATTTAATAATGCAGCACTGACTAAATTCTAGCCTTAATAATCAGAACAGAGCTGTGAATCCAGCGTGACTCACCTCCTTGACCTCAGATTGTGCGTTGGGTTTAAGTGGATCACTGATGTCATCTGTGGACTCAGACTGCTGTAATTGGTCCAAATCCTCACTTTTCTTCTCTGCTTTCTTCTTTTTCAGTCCATCAAAGGGACCGAGGTTATATTCCGTCTTCAGTGACAACAGGTTGAATTGACCGGAGACAATGATGAATCCAACAGCATGGCCTTTATTCTGAACACAAAGAAGGTGCATTTAT
>VCAZ01000077.1:2287500-2350921 GCA_005784505.1 Bagarius yarrelli
AATAAATAATAAAATAAAAACATAATAAAATGAGGAATTAAATCCTATCATTTATCCTATTTTTCATGCTTATAGAGGGTTAAGTAAAAATTTGAGACAGACGACAGGGGACATCCTGGACATGTTGACAACTCATAAGCTTTAGTTCAGCCTTAAATGCTTAAAATCCAAACAAAAAAGAGAACCAGGATGAGAAGTGTGTGTCTGTTTTACCGAGGCTGCTGCTGTAGGGTGTGACGAGGCAGATGTATTCCAGCTCTGTGATGGCATTGAAAACGGTTCTAGTTGCCATGAAAAAGACAGAGACATCATTTTACCGTCTGCTTTGCGTAAACCCTTTTATGCCCACCATGTAAAATCTAACTTTATCTGATTGTAGAATTTAATGTAAAGGCTCTGAATAGAGACAGGAAGACATTGGCATGGAGGAAATGTAATTTTTGCAGCCTCAAACAAGATTTCAACTGGCCGTAACTGGATGACTATAGAGAAGTCTGGCTTATTCAGGTCCTAATACATAAAAGCATGACAGGCAAAGCAAATCAAATACGAATGCTGTGTCTTTTTCAGAAATGTTCGAGTTGTCTAGTCGATTACATTTTTTACCTGATAATCTCTTTAGCGCTGGGAGAAGAAAAACCGGGCTGGGCCACAAAGAGATGCAGAAAAATTGTGTTTAAAGGCTAAAGAGAAAAAAAAAAATAATAAGAAGAATACAAATCACACCAGATTTTTTTTCTTACTAAATCATATAATTAATAAAATCATTTTGCCTACCGTGAACTGTGTGTCTTTAAAATGGGTTTGAAGAAACTTCTCCCATGAAGCCTGATCCACCAGATCACCAATGGGGTGATCCACAAACGAAGCATGAGCCAGAACTTCATTCTTTTCTGTGCTAATAGTGACTCCCAAATTAGCTTTTTCCCTAAAAATGGCGCAAAAGGAAAATGAAATAAAATAAGTAAGTGAATAAATAAGCAAGTGAATAAGTAAATGAGCAAGAGCTAAGTAATATTTACTAATGTGGAAAAACCATGTTAACTTTATTATAACCCTATAATGATTGATTGAGCTTGCATTAAACCCGTGTTCCTGTTTCATTAGACATTTTTTTTAATACAGACTGTTGTTTATGTGCCCAGAAAAACACTGCAGCTATTAGATTTAGTGCTCAATAATATGGATAAAATTATCAACATGGTGTATTACGTGAAATACAATTTTTATTGGCGAAGATGTGAATCAAAATAACTATTTTTATGTTTTTGGCCTAATAAAATAAATAAATAAATAAATCCATCCATTCATCCACCCATCCACCCATCCACTCGTTCATCCATCCATCCATCCATCCATCCCCACCCGTTTACATATTCATCAAACCATCTAGCCATCCATTCATTCATCCATCCATCCCCACCCATTCACTCATCCATCTACCCATCTATCCATCCATTCATCAATACATCCCCACCCATCCATTTATCCATCCATCCATCCATCCATCCATAAATATTTATTTGTTTGTTTGTTTGTTTGTTTGACTGTGATGTCCTATAATATATTGTCTTGGGTAACATAATAAAAGGCTATTATATAAAAGCCAGTGTTCCAGCTCTAATTATAAAAGTCTTACTTTCCATGCTAATTTCTCTGATTTATGAAAAGATGTTATGTTATGTTATTTCATGTTATGTCATGTCATGCTATGTTAGGTTATTAGTATATTATGCCTCTGAACCTGATCCTACTTGAACAGTTAATAATCCTCAGCACTTACAGCAGGTGGATTACGTTCACTTTTCCAAACACTGTTTCAGTGGCTGGACTCATCAGCTCAGTGATCTTGTGAGCATCACAGGACTCAGTTCGTCTTACAGTTACAGATGTGTTTTCCCCAGTGGATGAAGTAATGGTCGTCATGTTCTCCTACAAAAACATGCAATAAATTATCTATTAACGCTAATATATATTAAATACCATACAGTGCATTACAACACACGCAGATTATTAATAAAACCCCAAAATACATTTATACCATTTTGCGCCTTTCTCATTAAAACTTCCGGTTAATCTGTACACTGAGTTGGCGCTGTATGCGGTTTAAGCGTCTCGTTACCATGGGTATTAAACGTCATGACGTCAGCAACTTTGCGACGTTGCGTCGCATACGTAGGTCACGTCGAACGTTCGCTCGTTCGTCTTTTTTACGTATTCCACCCGTATTCGAAAAATTTCCTTCCGTTTCCTGTACGACTCCTCTTTATGATTGGCTAGTTCATACGGAGAGTCGTCCTTCTATTAGATTACTTTTTGGAAGAGACCAATCACAGCGAAGAAGACACATTCCCACATAATACAGGTGTGGAAAGTGGCCCAAGGGGAAAAGTTATGGCGGAAAACTTGGTTTTATTTGGGAAATCGTTGAGCATTTTCTGTCTAATTCAGTAAATTAAACACTTTAAAAGACGTTTCTTCATTCCTGTCGTAAAATAATATTTTAAAGTCATGGCGTCCACCGCGGCAGGGAAGCAGAGAATACCGAAAGTGGCAAAGGTAAGAAATGCAGGCTCGTGCATGCAGGCCAATGTGTGTGTGTAGTTAGCTAGTTGGCTAGTCACGCTAGTAATTTCATTTGTTTATAATAACTGTCATTACCGACGCATTATTAAGATAATATATAAATAAGTATAAGTAATATAAGTGTTACAATTGGTTATACTAGCTAAATTTCGTTTGTAGTGTTTTCTAGAAATGCTATTTTTCTAGCGCTACTGAAGCTACAAGGTTTTAGCCTTGTTTGTTAAATAAATGAATTTCCGGGGCTTTGAAATAAAATTAATGAACATTAAAAAGAGGTGACGTGAAATTAATAAATTTCTATATAAACCTTTTGTACTTTTAAAGCATTTTTTCCTTAATAAAGGAACTTTTTGTACTTTTTTCTGCCTGCACTTAATCTGGATTATTTATACTGTTACATATTACTTTCTTTTTTATTCATTATTTATTTTCTATTTTTTCTTCTTCTTTCTGCTGTTCCCTTTTTTGGGGTCACCACAGCGAATCCTCTGTCTCCACCTACCCCTATTCTCTACATCCTCTTCACTTACACCCACTAACTTCATGTCCTCGTTTATCACATCCGTATACCTCCTCTTTGGTCTTCCTCTTTGCTCTTCCTCTTTACCTTCTGCCTGGTAGCTTCATTTCTAACATCCTCCTACCAATATAGTCACTATCCCTCCTCTGTACATGTCCAAATCACCTCAATCTGTCCTCCCTGACTTTCTCCCCAAAACATCTAACATGAGCCGTCCCTGTGATAAACTCAGTCCTAATCCTGTCTAACCTCGTCACTTCCAAAGAAAACCTCAACAGCGCCGCTGTCTTGTACACCTTCCCCTTACTTCTAGCTGATTTTTCAGTCACACATCACTCCTGACATTTTGTACATTTACATATTATTTATTTATATATTTATTAATTGATTTATTCAAATGTTGTATTTTTCTTGCTATGCTGCTAAATATGCCTGTGAATTGCCTCCTGGGGATAAATAAAGTTTTCGAAAATAGAACTTAATTGAATTAATAAATCTTTTCTTGTCTCAGGTGAAGAATAAAGCACCGGCTGAGGTGCAAATCACAGCCGAGCAGCTTCTCCGTGAAGCCAAAGAACGAGAACTCGAGCTACTTCCCCCTCCACCCAAACAAAAGATCACAGATCAAGAGGAGTTAAACGATTACAAATTACGAAAACGGAAGGTAAGACGACCAAACTGATTTGTAGGGGTGTCTTGTCTGCTTTATCGTGCTTAATGTTCAACATCCCGGATCTGTTTTACAGGGATTTGAAGACAATATTAGAAAAAACAGAACTGTCATAAGCAATTGGATCAAGTACGCACAATGGGAGGAGAGTCTAAAGGAAGTACAACGGTATGACCTGCTGAATGTCCCCGAATCATCGTGATCCTAATCACTAATCACTATGATGCTGTGTTTAATACATTTTGACTTCTACTTTTTCCTGTTTGAAGAGCTCGGTCTATCTACGAGCGAGCGCTGGATGTGGACCACCGGAATGTCACACTGTGGCTAAAATATGCAGAAATGGAGATGAAGAACCGGCAGGTCAATCATGCTCGAAACATCTGGGACCGAGCCATCACCATCCTGCCCAGAGTCAACCAGTTTTGGTAATCTTTACCCTCTCCCTTCTATAGTTAACTTCACTGATTTACTAATTATCTCTCTGAAATGGGTCTGACCTGTTCCTGGTGCGGATGTGTTCTCAGGTACAAATACACCTACATGGAGGAGATGCTGGGAAACATAGCAGGTTGCAGGCAGGTGTTTGAGCGTTGGATGGAGTGGGAGCCGGAGGAGCAGGCTTGGCACTCTTATATCAACTTTGAGTTGCGCTATAAGGAGGTGGAGAAATCCCGCTCCATTTATGAGAAATATATCCTTTTCAGAGTGTTTCTGTAAAGACAGTAGCAGTGGTGTCTGCAGTGTTTTTTTTTCTTCTACAAAGACATTTTTAGTTTTCTAAAGGATTTTCCTTTTTTGGGCAGTATAGGCTAGGTCTTGTATGACTATTAACTTCACTAGTAGCTGATAATAGCTGACCACTCACTAGATTCTTTTATTGTCACTATTAAACGTTACAGAAAAAAAAAACAGTTATGGATGGATGGCTGGATAAATTATAGTCAGATATAAATATATATATAGAAGGATGGCTATATGAAGAGTTTTAGCTGTATATATATATATATATATATATATATATATATATATATATATATATATATATATATATATATATATATATATATATATATATATATATATATATATATAGGATGGATGGATATACATTGATATAGATATGACGGCTGGATGATAGATAGATAGATATAAAGTAAAGATAGATTGAGAGACAGATAGATGGATGTATAGATTGAGGAAGGGATAAGAATGGAATGCTATGTATAGATATGGGTGGATGATAGCTGGCTGGTTGGATAGATAGATAAATTGCTAGTTATTGTACATAGTAGAATAAAGAAAGTATAAATAATAGAGTGCAGCTAAATATAAAAATACTAATACACATTACGGTCTACAGAAAATATATTGTTTGTGCATATAAACGATACAAACTTGTATTGCATATATGAATCAGATTGTTGTGCACTGGATGTGGGGTGCTTGGATAAAAGCTCTGCTATCTATTGGTCTGTAAACTGATGGACCTGAAACCTTTTAAGTTTAAATAAATGATGTCCAGGATAAGAAAAGTCCTGTAGGATTTACGTTTACTTTTACGGCATTTGGCAACGTTTTTATACAGAGTGACTTACCTTTTATTTCATTTACACAACGCAATTCGGGCGTAGGGGCCTTACTCAGGGGCCCAGTAGCAGTTAATTGGTGGTACTGGAAATCGACCCACAATCTTCGGGTTAGCAGTCGAACACCTTAACAATCCTTGTAGGCAGTTCAATTACATCCTGTAAGGGAAAAAAACCATTAATGAGGTGAACCATAAAAGTGTAACCGGTAGGAAAACCTGAAGCTGCTGCCTCTACAATAATTTAATTTGATTATAGATACGAGTCTATAACTCCTTAACTCCTCTGCACTTGTGATAGTCCATCCGGTAGTAAAGAACTGGATTAAATACGCCCGCTTTGAAGATAAGCATGGTTACATCGCTCATGCGAGAAAAGTGTTCGAGAGGGCTGTCGAGTTCTTCGGTGAGGAACACATCGATGAAAACCTCTTTGTGGCTTTTGCCAGGTTCGAGGAGAAACAGAAAGAGGTAATTTCCTACTATCTATCTTTGTGTATAAAGACGTATCTTCCATCCATTGTAAAATGTATTTAATATATCAGTGACATTCTGTTACCTATTCTCAGGTATTGTGTGTTTGTGTGTTTTCAGTTTGAGCGAGTTCGGGTGATATATAAGTACGCCCTGGACAAAATCCCCAAACAGCAGGCCCAGGAGCTTTTCAAGAACTACACCGTATTCGAGAAGAAATTCGGAGACAGAAGAGGAATCGAGGACGTCATCGTTAACAAGCGGAGATTTCAGTATGAAGAGGAGGTTAAGGTAAGATATCACTACATACTCATTCAAGAAAGAATTTAAACATGAGTGCTAATGTGACAGTTAATTATCTACACCAGGGGACCCACAAACATTTTTCTGCAAAGGACACAATTTTTCCTTTCTTTGTTTTCGAAGAAATACAAAAAAAAAAGGAACCAAGTAGTTTTATTTTTATTGACTTTAAACGAATATTTAATAAAAATAAAAGCTAATCCAAAAAAAACCAAACGAACAAAAAAACGATGGTTGGGGGCAGTGCCGCGGTGAGCAAGTTACATAACCGGTGTTGTAGCTTATCACTGGTAACACTGACCATCACAGCGAGCCCAATACCGCTTGTCTACTTTTTGTCTTCTTTTCTCTTTCCCAACATGTGTGTAACAACACATTGTTAAACATGTCCTTAGTATTCTAAGCCATTTGAAATATTACAAATAAATTGCACTATTATTTGCAATATTTTTACATTTTAATAGTAAATTTTCATACATTGCTAATCCTCTCCTCTCAATCCTCTCAAAAAACTGTTTAAAACTGTAAAAGTAAATTGTGAGATATTTAATTTGCATTTTTCTTCTATTTCTTTAGGCAAACCCTCACAACTACGATGCTTGGTTCGATTACCTGCGGCTGGTGGAGAGTGACACGGATGCCGACACGGTCCGAGAAGTGTACGAACGAGCTATCGCTAACGTTCCCCCCATCACTGAAAAAAGACACTGGAGACGCTACATTTACCTGTGGATCAACTACGCTCTCTATGAGGAGCTGGAGGCCAAGGTCAGGACACTGAACTAAAGTAATGTTTAGTAGGCTATAATATGTGATGTTAAATAAAAGTCTTTATCACCTCCTGTTTGGCTCTGTGATAGGACCCTGAGAGAACAAGACAGGTGTATCAAGCATGTCTGGAGCTCATTCCTCACAAAAAGGTACACATCACACAGTAGATATTAATCACCATTAATTTAATTATGATATGTGGTTTGTTTATTTATTAGTAAATGACATTAAGCTTATAAGCAAATCTTTCTAACTATTTCAAATTATGTTTAATGTTGTGGAATGTATATAGCTTCTGCCTAAGCAGGCACTAACCCAAGTAGTATAGATCAGCAATAATTATAAAGGTTTATTTATTTCTTTGTTTAATATTATTCTTTTTTTTTTTTTTATAGTTTACCTTCGCTAAAATCTGGGTGCTCTACGGCAGCTTTGAAGTCCGCCAAAAGAACCTACAGAAAGCCAGACAATGCCTGGTAAATTTCCAACCATCTTTAGATTTGAGGTTTATTTAAAAAAAAAAAAACACACAGTCTAATGTCTTGTTCATGCTGTAATCACAGGGCACAGGCATTGGGAAATGCCCCAAAAACAAACTGTTTAAGAGCTACATCAACCTGGAGCTGCAGCTTAGAGAGTTTGACCGTTGCAGGAAGCTCTACGAGAAGTACCTGGAATACAGCCCGGAAAACTGCACCACCTGGATTAAGTTTGCAGAGCTGGAGACGATTCTGGGGGATATCGAAAGGGCGCGGGCCATATACGAACTGGCTGTGGGTCAGCCTCGCCTCGACATGCCAGAGGTATTACCCTGTGTTCCCCGCTCTTTATATTACTTACATTTCACCTGGGATTTTCTGGGTTTCTAATGAAATGTTTCTAATGAAACTCTGTAGGTGCTCTGGAAGACCTACATTGACTTTGAAATCGAGCAGGAGGAGTATGAGAACACACGAGGACTTTTTAAGAGACTCTTGCAGCGAACACAGCACGTTAAGGTACGCGCCGCGTCAACATTAATAACAAAGGGGTAATGAACACATTCCAGGGCTGCCATTCATGTTATCTTTATAGATCTACAATGTTGTAGACTGTAAAAATGTGCGTGTGAGTTTTGAGGGGGGGGGGAGCACAGAAACTGTGACATAATTTAAAGGTGTTTAATTTTTCACACTGTGATTGCAAAAATGCAACGTTTTTTTTAATTTTTCCCACATTAGTTATCCTAAAAAGTTTTTAAAGGATTTAAAGGTTTTTTTAGAGCGTCAGTGGCTCAGTTTTATACTTTGCTAGTAAAACTGGAGCCACGTAAGTAAACAAAAAACAAAACACCAACTTTTATAAAACAATTGATGCTAAACAGAGACTGGCAGTATATGCGCATGCACACAACACACAGGTTGCAGCTAAAACTGCAGCATCGGAAAATTACGCGCCGAGTTCACCATTCTGGATTTTAGCTTTCGCTTGTACGGTGGCTCAAAAAAACCCTTTAAACTGCATGCAAGTCTTCCAAAGGCAGTTTTTGCAGTTCCGTTTTGGCAGTCGCGGTGTGTTACCAAAACAAAAAACCTTTTGCAATTGCGTTTAGATTCAATTTATGCGGCCACGTGTAGAAAATGCAACAATTTCTTTGGAAAATTGGCTCAAATATACTTCCATAGACACAAGACTTGTTGCGATAGTCGTCGTTACCGGTGTTAACCTGCAACACAGGTTATGTCATTTTCCCACAGCGGCATTTTTGTTTTCTGTTGTGTACAGGTCTGGCTCACATATGCACAGTTTGAGCTATCGATTGAGGGCGAGGAGCGATTGCAGCGGTGCAGGCAAGTCTACGAGGAAGCGAACCGCAGCCTGCGCACATGCGAGGAGAAGGAGGAAAGGCTGGTGTTGATTGAGGCCTGGAAAAAGTTCGAGCAAGAGTTTGGCACCTCAGCCCACAAGGACAGAGTGAAGAAACTGATGCCTGAAAAGGTGAAGAAGAGGAAGAAGATGACAGCAGAGGATGGGGTGAGTAACACTGTGTTGTATTGTTTTATGGTGGCGTGTGTGCAACAATCACAGCACCGGTTTTTGTATCACAATAAACAAATTTTGATAAAAATATATCTGCCTCAGCTTGTGTTGAAATTCAAATAAATGCCACTTGTAAAGTCCTTTAAACAATAGAAATTGCATTTTCTTTTTCCCCCTGCAGACGGACAGAGGATGGGAAGAATATTACGACTACATCTTCCCAGAAGATGCTGCCAATCAGCCAAACCTCAAACTGCTGGCTATGGCTAAGATGTGGAAGAAGCAGCAGGACGTTCCTCAGGAGGAAGCAGAGGCAGAAGAGGACAAGAGCACCGAATCCACACAGCCGAGAGACAACCCGGAGGACACCGGAGACACACGGGAGAATAAAGAGAGTGCGTTTGATGATCGGGATGATAGCGAGAACAGCAGCAGCAGCAGCAGCAGCAGCAGCAGTAGCAGCAGCAGCAGTAGTAGTAGTGAAAGTGATGAGGAGAACACTGAGGACAAAACAGAGAAGAAGACAAGCCCTAAAGAGGAGGACTAGTTTTTTTTTTTTCTTTATTCAATATCAGGATAAACTGGACTGATGGGATGTCTCAATGTTCTTTTATAACAAAATAAATAAGAAAAGCAAGTGAATTTGTAATTTTTTTTTATTATTAGAAAAGGGGTCAATGGTCATAAAGACACAATTTCCATGTCTTATCCTAAAATAGCCGAAAAGCATGTTTCCTAAATACAAGTTGCCAGATTAGCATTATGCAAACCACATGCCTAAGTTGCCACATAAAAATACTATCTAAAATAGACATTCAATCATTAGGGACCAACAGCAGAGTTCAGGAGTCCTGACTATTTTGTTTGAAATCTACACTGAGATGTAGGGAATTGACCAGTGTTTCAGTGATTAAGGCATGCAAAACTGTGAGGAGAGTAACGACACTGCACATTGACTTGTGTCCTCTGTAGTGGATATTGAGTTCTCATTAATTGGACATCACTGGATGTTTATTGATATTTAATTGCCTGGGATGCTAGAAACCGTTCATGCACTGCATCTAAAATGTCCACAAGCACATTTTATGTAAGATTGGTCTTTTTAAACTAAAATGGTCATGTGGTCTGCTACGCTTAACATGCTGTAAAATTGTAGAATGTTTTTTTAACCTGGACGGAGTAGAAAAATCACACGAAACCAAGAAAAAAAGATGACTTTTTTTTTTTTTTTACAAATTTTGTACTAAACAAGATCAGACATCAAAATAGCATCATGTCAGCTGAAGTTTCATCTGGTTTCCACGTACCTGCAGTTTCCCGACTGATTGATAGATAGTGAAACATTTACACTCCAGACAAAACATTTGCTCTGCTCAGATAATGGCAAAATAGTTTGTTTTAGGAAATTAGGAAGCAGATAAGTCAGACCCCACTGCTCATATTTTCTTACCTTCAGTTCAGTAAAAAGAGAATGGAATGAAGTTAACATCGTTTTATTTCATTTTGCACAAAATGGACAAGTGATGGAACGTAAAGCGTTTAAATAACATTTCCAAAGCAGTGACCCTCTGACCATTCGCACTAGTGCAGGAAAAACTCAACTTCTATTCGTTTTGCCTCTTTATTTTCCCAATATGGGTTAATTAAGTGAAGCAGAGGGTCACTGTTCAGTGTTATTCTATATCTTCTGGTCGAACTGGGTGCGGGAGCGGAATTATAGATTTCTTCTCTGTGTCTCTCGATAACGCTTTCCTCATATCTGTGTAGAAATAAAAAAGCAAAGTTTGTAATAATTTTGTCATTGATCCAAATATTGAATAATTTATCAAAGCAGGATTTTACCGTAGGCGTCTTCGTCCGGCTCGCCGTTACTGGCTGAGTAATATTCGATGACTGTTCTGTAGACGCTGTAGCCCAGCTGTTTGTACATGTTTACTGCCACTTGATTGGAGACGCGGACAAACAGGTCAACGAAGAAGCCTCCTTTCCTACAAGAGACAACCGATCCGTCAATCTGGACTTAATCAACTACTGACATGTGGCAAAGTCCTGCCTTACTATATCTGTTTAAATATACCGCATACTGTACGAATTAAATGCCTTAAAACACAATTCAATGTGCTATTTTTATGATTCCCAAGACCAAGAAATGATTCTAAATTAGACTGTAACCTGTCAAACAAACAACTTCCTGTGGTCCTCAGGTCAAACTGAAACATTTTTATATTAGAAATAACCCCAAACCTGTGTTTATTTTTATGTAAATGCTTAAATAAACATGGTGTAACCCAGAACTCGGTGATGCTTTTTCAAATTCATGCTCTATAAATAGTTAAATCAGAAGTAGAACCCGACCAATACATCGGTTTGCTGATTTTATCGACTGATAGGAGTTTATCTTTTGAAAATGTTCTCCAAAGAGCCATATCGGTCAGGCTCTAATTAGGAGGACACAAGGGTTAAATTATGAAGTCAAAAGTCGCCTGGTTGATGGTAAGACCATACAGGGGTTAGGGAATTATGGTTTAATAAAAGCACACGCTGAAATGGTTTCCTCCTCGTTATATAGGGGTGACGGTGACTTTCGCTTGCAGAGAGGCAAAAGGTTCAGAGTTCGTTACACCAAGACTGCGACATGTCACTTTTGCTTGTGTCATATACAATATAGCAGCCCAAAACAGGGCTTATTAGACTCTACTGTCTCTCTACTGTCTCTCTACTGTCTCTCTACTGTCTCTCTACTGTCTCTCTACTGTCTCTCTTTTGACAATAATGAGATGCTTTAACAATGCAGGTTGTCAGATTATTAAAAAAAAAAACTGACCTGAGACTTCACAACAGAAAATTTACCTGCTGCTACCAGGAGCATATTTATCTTCCGACCGAATAAACCCCCTGATTGGATAAATAACATTCCGCCATATACAGTTACTAGACTCCAGGAAGAATAACATTTATCCTGTGATTAAACGTACTGATGTGATTTTTTTTTTTTTGCCGTGGCCCCTAAATCCCAAAGAGGAACTGCACCTTTCTGAGATCTCCTCCAGCATGTCCATGAGTTTGGCAGCCAAACCCAGCCGTCTGAACTCGGGAGCCACTGACAGAGCCGTGACGTGTCCGTGCCATTCCTCCCGCGCCACAGAGCCCTCGGCTTTCCCCATGACTGCAGAGACACCAGACAAAAGGAAGTGTAACCATTAGCATGAGCCAATCAGTGATAGCAGCAGGTTTCAGAGTCTAAAATGAGATTATAGAATTCATTTAAATACGGAAGAAGAGAAAATCCATTACTAAAATTGAGCTTTTGTCCTGTTTAAATGGTACAAAACATCGACTTCTTTTAAATAAAAATATATTCAACTTCATTGTCATTGTACACGTACAGAGCCAATGAAATGCATTTTTCACATATCCCATCTTAGTATGTTGGGGGTCAGAGCGCAGGGTCAGCTATGATACAGCGACCCCTGGAGCAGGAAGCGTTAATGGTCTTGCTCGGGGACCCAACAATGGTTGGCTTGCTGGTGGTGGGGCTTGAACCCAGGTGTTTTCTGGTTAACTTTTCCATCTAAATCCAACTAAACACAAGTTCTTGCATTTGTAGCAAGAACAGTCTACATATGCATGTTATGGTCATGTGACCTACCGACTTGCACAGGCTACTTAATGTGGCAGTGGTGGCTCAAATGGTTAAGGTGCTAATCTGGAGACCAGAAACACCTGGGTTCAAGCCCCACCACCGCCAGCTGTTGATCTGGAGACCAGAAACACCTGGGTTCAAGCCCCACCACCGGCAAGCCAACCACTGTTGGGTCTTTGAGCAAGACCCTTAACCCTTCCTGCTCCAGGGGCGCTGTATCATAGCTGACCCTCCGCTCTGACCACCAACTTACTAAGATGGGAAAAAAGCATTTCACTGTGCTGTAAATAAGTATATGGGACAACACTACAGATCAATCGCATTCACATGTTATAACATTATATTATAACATTTTCGCCTTCCATTTATCTTTATAAGTGATGATAAGGTGACTCACTGTAGCCCATCAGCTCACCCCCCGGTGCCTCAGCCACGATGAAGTACTCTGGCCAGTGTGCCAGATACTGCAGGTAAAAGGGAATGCCGTACTGTAAAACACACGGTTAAGGAAACAATTCTACACATTATACACACTTCACACAAGGATTTGTGAATGGAAAGGATACAGTCTCTGTTAACGGGTCCAGATTTCTGCAAGGAAAAACAAGAACTGATCAGATCAGTGATCAACAGGATGTACTTATTAATATTATTACTAGAAATATTACATTTACACCATTTCGCAAACACCCTTATCCAGAGCGACTGACATTTATCTCTTTTATTCAACTGAAAAAAATAGGGGTTTAAGGGCCTTGCTCAGGGGCCCAACAGTGGTAACTTGGTAGTGCTGGGAATCGAACCCTGATCTTCGAATTAGCAGTCCAACACCTTAACCACCACTTTCCTATTATTATTATTATTATTATTATTATTATTATATGCATGCAAATACACATTCGCTAACTCAATAGACATGTAGTGCACTTAAAAGTATGCAAGTGTCCATTATTTATTTGGATTGCGATTTAGTCCAAACAAAAACCATATTATTATTAAAAAAAAAGGAAGTCCAAAAAAAGGAAAAAATTAACATTAGACTTAATTAAACACAACAAAACAGGACGCTAAAAGCAAATAACATAATATTTGCAATAGCGAGCCTCGTCGTGGCCGTGTCTCAAATTACTGTCTTTTATACAAGAAGTGCACTAAATAATATACAGATTTAGCATTGTACAGTCTATATAGGGCGCCTAAATATAGTGTAACTTTGGAATTTAGCATTGGGTTAGCAAGAGTTAGCATTACACACGGTTGCCTCGTTCACTCGAAGCCTAAATACCGCTAAATAACGCTAAATATCTTGAATCAACGCATTAATAAAATTTACTGTTACTCACATGTTATTAAATTTGAAAAGGTCGTCGCAAGTAAATGCACGTAACGTCGTCATTTTCTTCGTTAAAAAATCGAGAGGATCCCAAAAAAATTTTGCAGTGTGACTGTGGCCCTGTCCTAATACCCACACTACACCCTAAGGGCTACTAAGGAGTGTGCAATGTTGTAAGCGCACACTATAGATAAGTGCGCAAGGGAACATGTAAAAAAAATTAGGACGGTTTGAGACACGCCATTCATTTGCGTAAGACGTAATATCCTTAGGAGAAGTCTGATTCGACCCGCACTTCCGGAAAGTGTGCATTAAGGGTACAAGTAGGCGGGGCGGAGAAGCTCACCACAAATGCTGGAACGCGGGGGTATTGGGACAGGGCCCTTTTTCCAAAGTCACACAAAATGAAGGCGATTTCTGAGAGAGCGCCATCTTGTGTCAGGATTATGAAGAATAACTTCAAATAAAATGGTGTTAACATTTCTTTGGTTTATTCTATCTGATGCTGAGATCTTAATCCATGCATTAATCACATTATTGCAACACTCTATTTCAAAAGTTCTCACCTCCACCAGACGGTTCTGCTCCCCTTGCTCCTCTACTACATGATCTTTACTGACTACCAGTGGTGTCACATATTCACTTTAAGATATAACTTCAAACATTCAAGGCATTAAATGGTCTCACAACTCCATATCTGTCTGACCTACTGTACCGCTATTCTCCTGCCCGGTCTCTCTGATCATCTGAACTTGGTCTCCTAACTGTTCCTCGTTATCGGATGTCCACTGTAGGGAGTGAATCTTTTTCTGTTAATGCTCCCAAAAAATAAAATTTTGTCTTCCTCTTTTTCTTCTTCATCTTCTTTTTCATTTTCTTCTACTTCTTCTTTATCTTCTTCATTTTCTTCCTCTTCCTCTTCTTCTTTATTTTTTTCTTCTTTATCTTCTTCTTCACTTTCTTCTTCTTCTTCCTCTTCTTTTCTTCTTCCTCTTCTTTTTCATTTTCTTCTACTTCTTCTTTATCTTCTTCATTTTCTTCCTCTTCCTCTTCTTCTTTATTTTTTTCTTCTTTCTCTTATCTTCACTTTATTCCTCTTCTTCTCTTCCTCTTCTTTTTTCTTCCTCTTCTTTTTCTTCCTCTTCTTCTTCTTCTTTTTTTTTTTCTTCTTTTTCTTCTTCTTCTCTTTTTTCTTCTTCTTCTTCTTCTTATTTTTCTTCATCTTCTTTATTTTCTTTTTTTTCTTCTTCTCTGCTTCTTTTTCTTTTTTTTCTTCTCTTCTTTCTTCTTCTTTTTTAGCTCATGAGTCTATGACACACGTATGTAGGAAAGTTATGAAATTCGAGGACAGTCTAAACTGTTACCATAGAATATTTGGAGTCTTTATCTCAACCCATCTGGCGCCACCAACAGTTTCACTCATGTTTATGGTCATAGCATTTGACTCATAATATTTATTTCACTCATTAAAAAATGTTTTTAAAATATGTTTTACTGAATGTTTTTTTGTCTCACTGTTAAAACTACCGATAAAATAACAGACTGTCTATTTCTTTCTCAGTGGGCAAACATACAAAATCAACTAATTCTTCCCTCACAGTTTGTAGCATCTAAAGAACACATCTGACAAAAAAAAATATTATAAGCTTTTTCATTGGTTAAACCGTTCTCATTAACAATTTCGATGACATGCATGCTAACAGGATATAAGGCTAAACGGTCTACCTATTTGCATAACATTTGTTACGTAGCCTCCAGAGACACCCCTGAGAGGAGAACAAGGCAGGCACGATGCTCACAAGATGGTCGGGCCGCCCTGTCTGAGAAAAAGTTACAGAATTTGTGTTTATATCTTTTACTATTCTGTGTCTATAAATTGTTTGGTTTTCACACAAAAATTGATTTTTTTAGCAATGCTTTGGTGTGTTAACGTGTGTTAACGTGACACTTGGTACAGTGTGTGTGTCCTAAAACGTTTCCGAATATGTTAGTAGTTGTTTATGTCATCCCTAAAAACATCTCTATACAAAATGATTCTTTTCGCAATGGCGAACAATTAGTTCAAGTTAAAAAAAAAAAACATGATTGAAAATAGACACACATCAAGTGTCCATTTAATAGCATTATATTTCTGCTGCAATGACGTCAACTTTTTATTGTTTTTGTTCTTATAAATCATAGGAAGGTTGATTTTTCTCGGAATGTCCCAGAAGGTGATAGATGAGCTGAACTATATGAACTAATATTGTGTAAATAAAACCTATAAAAACATCATGTGAGTCACTCAGATTAGGACGGGTTCCCTTTTGAGCCTGGTTCCTTTCAAAGTTTCTTCCTCGTACTATTTAAGGGAGTTTTTTCTTTGCCACAGTTGCCCCAGACTTGCTCAATAGGGATGTTCCCCATAAGTGTTTTGATATTATTCCTGGGCTTTTATATTCTTACTTATGTTCTGTTAAGCTGCTTGGAGACAGTATCTATTCCTAAAAGCGCTATAGAAATAAACCTGAATTAAATTAAATTTAGTAAAGACTATAGAAACTTGCCTTATGCTTTAACTATACTAATATTTCACCTGTCACAATTTCTGCCCGTCTATTTTTGTGCGATCTTCCATTGTAATAGGTACGAAAACTATCTGTTGTTTTTCTTCTCTTTTCATTTTAAGCTCCAGGTTGGATGTTTTTCTGGTGAATGAAACGTGACAGATTTCTGACTCTTCTGTTTGATTTTCCTGCATCAAAATGAGGTTGTTTTTTTTAAGTAAAATCCACAGAGAGGCAAAATTTGGCCCACAACTATTTGATCATATATAAAATTACCACTTAAATAAATAATAAATAAATAAATAATAAAAACTGTGAATGATGGTTTCTTATACATGCTTTTTTTCTAGTATTCTCATTTTCTCAATCTCACAGACGTCCTGAAATACGTCTCTCTTTGTATTTTTGGTAATTGCAGCTATACGTGCAGCTATTATTAGCATTATTAGTATAATTATTAATAATTGAAATGAATAAATAAGAAATTGTGTGTGCAGACAGAAAAAGATTTGGGAAATTTTGCTAGCGTCATGCTGTTGAAAGGACTCTAATTATAAGTTTTATCATGCATAATTATACCCAACCTACATACCGGCCTTGCTAATCATGCTTAACCTGCCAACACATGCGTTTTACTAATATCGTGCCTTGCTTAATAATGTTGATGTAATATCAACGGCATTCACCCTTATTCAGAGTGACCTGCAAAAGTGTTTAAAGCCTTTTATTATTATTTTTATGTAATAAAAGTCTTTAATACATTTCTAGCATTTCTTGTGGGTAACTAACTAAACACGTGGTGCACTAATAAAGTGTGAACGAGCCATTATGTGTTTATTTAGGTCATTTAAATGTATTTGGGTTTTTTTCCGAAACAATGGGTCATGCTGTGAAAAGCACTGTCTATAAGTTTTTAACTCTTGGGCGTACCCAACCCACATACCAGCCCTGTTAATCATTCTACACCTCAGTACAGGTGTCCTGCTGATATTGTTCCTTTGTTTAAAAAAAAAAAAGGGCAGCCCTTATAACTCTGGGTGACAGGTATCAAATGTTCATGCATCATTCAGCACAAGAATACGTTCGGAGCATTCACACAAGTCTAAGACTTACAGATGGATTCGCTACGCATTTCCATGCTGATCGGATTTTTCATAATTATTAGTGGAGCAGAAAATTTAACCAGGTATTTACACATCTGATTCTGTTTTAGCTAAAGTTACGATAAAGTTTTTAAAACTACACTGTCTTTTTCATTTTTATCTGTTGTCATCAATTCCAACTCATTGTGTTTTTGCAATTCCTAGTCCGAGTCCTACCTATCTGATCTCAGTTTCCAAAGTGATACGGTCTGGTGTTCCAACTACACTGTCCATCACGATATTTACGGAATCAGCGGTTTTGGTTGAATCTGAGATAATCCACGAGAACAAGACCCTGGGTCAAGTTCAGAGCATCATCAAAGGAGGTAAGTGACTTAAAAGAAGGAAAGCTAAAACAGTGCAGTGTTTAAAAAAATATGATAATGATAATAAATAGTATTAATAATAATTATAATAAAAAAATATTAAATAGCACTGTTCTAATCATCATTTCCTTTTTTAGGAACCACAAAACAGCAAGTGCTGCCACCTGTATGTATATATATTTTTTCAATTCTATAAATATTTTGTGTTTTCCTGGCAGAAGAATAACAGTTATGCTAGACAGAAGTCTGGTTTGTCAATCCCATTGTTAAAATGCTACATGGCATCCCACAGGGTCCAGTTGTAGGCCCATAATTTTGTCTTTAATTTTTATGTTGATTATGCTGCAAAATACTTTAAGTTCCCCTTAAAACGTAAGGAAAAATATAGCAGCTTTATATAATAGGTGGAATACCGTATAATTAAATTAGGCTGCATTTGTTAACATGTATATGTGGGCAATTTGCGGTAGTATACGATTATTCAAATCATCAGTATGTGCTGTTATTAAAAATATTTTTTTTTTCTGCATGGCAACGGCTTTGTGCTTCAGGTCACAACTTGATAACTGATTATTTTCCTGTTATGTCTTACTCATTACAGTTTCTCTCTCTCTCTCTCTCTCTCTCTCTGTCTCTCTCTTTCTCTCTCCCTCCTAGATATCTGAGAATAATTCCAGCTACTTGTCCCCTTATACGCTGAATGTAAAGGGTTATACCGGACAGACTTTGGTCTTCTCGAATTCCACCATACTAAAATACAGCCCCAGAAGAGCGTCCATCCTGCTTCAAACTGACAAACCCAAATACAAACCAGGCCAAGAGGTAAAAATACGGGCTTTGGTCCTAACCCCTGATGGCAAACCCTACAACAAACAGATGGACATCCTCATAAAGGTGAGTGTAGGTGGTGCAGGGGTAATAACTTTCCAATGCTGTACATCTGAAATCTAATCTAAATCTTAATCCTAAATTAGGATCCTAACGAGAATCTGATCCGGCAGTGGCTGGCTGTCGAAACTGTACTCGGGGAGACAGCTCAAGAGTTTCAGCTGTCTCAGAACCCTCCTTTGGGTCTGTGGAAAATCGTTGCTAAAGTGAACGTGAGTTGATGTGAAGGCAGACATTGATTTTCTTATTTGATTTGCTTAGTTTGAAAGTTAAAAATGCAGGCGTTGTTAGCAATCTAGCATGTGCAAAATAGTCTCCGATTTTTTATTCCCACAGATTTGAGTTAAAACATCTTGTGATGAACATTAAGCCAAATGGTGGTCACATTACTTATGTGTAAGATTAAAATCAATGGTTTGTTATTTAAAAGTTCTTTTCTGCAAATAAAACTCAAAATCAAGCATTTCTGGTCACAGGAATTGAAAAAAAAAATCTCTATACAATCCTGATGCAACTATTAAAAAGGAACAGAAATATATTGCAGAGTTAAAAACCCCACTAAGTTTGAATATCTGCACGAAATTAGTTCGGTGTTCTTTCGTCCAAGCTATAAACTAGAGAACAGAGCTGTTTTTTTCAGATAGTTGTGTAAGGATATGTGTGCATACTTGTACCATGCTAAACTGCTGGTAATAATCTTATTTGTTTTTACTTAGTTTTGTACCTCTAGTGTAAAACAAAAGAAAACAGACCTCAAACTCTGTTGCTTCAGCTGGTGTGTGTTTGTTTTTCGGTTAACCTTTTAACACAGTAATAAAAAAGAAAAGAAAATGTTTTTTTTTTTCCAGGGATTTACTCAGGAAAAGGTTTTCAATGTCAGTAATTACGGTAAGATTTTATACCAATGCAATAATGATTAAAATACAACTTTACTGTATAATATGGCTTGAGTATAGCTTATGTGTTAATTTTGTGATATTTGGTTGGCATGTGGATGCAGTGTTGCCTAAATTTGAGGTTCTGCTTGATGCTCCTGATGTTCTTTACTATCGAGAGATGCTGAACTATACAGTTATAGCACAGTAAGTCTCCTGTTCATTCTGCTCATTAGTTCTTGTTTTATAAGAAAGGTTCTGGGGTTGATTATTGTTTATTTAGAACCGTATTCTTTGTGAGAGTGTGTGTGCTGACGGTGTGTTATGGTTGAAGTTTAAGAGTATTTTGCAAGGACCCACATAAAAAATACCATAATTGTATACAATAAATTTCCTGTTGTGTTTTCCTACAGTAGGATATGGTATAGTTTATTATATTACCACAGTGTACTATAGTATTTATTAGTGAATTGATCAACTGTCCTAAGTACTGTAATATACTTTCTAAGTTACTAGAGTAAACTAGAAGACTGTGCTATATTCTATCATATTATAGTATTTAGTGAAGGATTTAATGCTGGTTAATGTTTACACCAAATGATAAACAACTGTAGTGAAGTTTTAAAAAGTTGTGCAATGTAATGAACTCCACTGAGGCGAGACATATTTGAACCCAAGTGCATTTCAATTTACAAGAGTGACTATATACAAGAACAGTAAACAAACAACAAACATAAAGTTAACCAAACTTAACCAGACCTAAATACATTAAAACAGTTGGCAAAACAACAAACTGACTTGACTTCTAGCAAGCTGCTTTACTATGCCCAGACTTACCCAAGTGGGAAAAACAAACCCAAACAATAACTCACAAAAGACAGGGCACACAAGGAACTCATTACCAAAGTAAGTATATTCAATTCATTGTGCAAGGTACATGTACAGAGCCAATGAAATGCATTTTTCACATATCCCATCTTGGCAAGTTGGGGTCATGGCGCAGGGTCAGCTATGATGCAGCGCCCCTGGAGCAGGAGGGGTTAAGGGTCTTGCTCAAGGACCCAACAGTGGTTGACTTGCTGGAGGTGGGGCTTGAACCCAGGTGTTTCTGGTCTTCAGATTAACAACTCAGCACCTTAACCATTTGAGCCACCACTGCCCCCCAAGACACAGCTGCAAGACACAGCTGCAAGACACATCTGCAAGACACATCTGAACTAATCAACAACACATGACCAAACAAACCAATTAAAAACAAGACACAAGGACAAAGGGAATCACATGATAGGAGGACGCGAGGACAGAACAGGAAGTAAACAAAACAGACTGCCTAGGCTAGCATAGCTTAGCCTAGACACAAAACAATAAACGTGAAACAAAAAAAACAAAACAAAAAAATAAAGACCTTATATGCAATTGTGAACAGTGTGTTCCAGATTCCCATTTTTTAATGGACACCAGTTTCAGATCATTGATTCGTCAAAAGATAAACAACTCAGCGAAGATTTTCAACAAATATAAGCAATAAATATTTAGGTTTTATTTATTTGTGGGGATTTTGTGTGTGTGTTGGATTGAATTAATTATTTAAATTATTAATTAATTAAAGTTGATCGCACATACAATATAATATAATTGAAGAAAATGGCCTAAAGTACTTTATGTAGTCATGTGTTTAGTTGACTGTAGTAGAGATACTATGGCAAGGACAGTAGAATTACCACAACTACTACAAATTACCACATCATTTCAATTTACCTTAATATATTTACTATAGTAAGATTTAAAAACACTACAGTATTTACCATAGGACATTTTACTTCATGTTCTTTAGTAAAAACACTCTACAATGCTATAGTTTTTTTATATAGGGAGTCATGACCTTAGTCTCACTAAACAAATTATTTGGAATGAAGCGCAACACGTCAGACCAGCTCACTCAATATTAGTGTCTGATCTTATTAATTATTTGGTGGCTTAAAAAAACCCATTGTTTTACAGCCACGCCCAAAAATGTAATGAGAGACGACTGTTTCTTTTGTCTTTTGTTAAATTGCAGATATCTTTATGGAAAGCCAGTTGCTGGGAATTTGTCAGTAACATATGTTCATAACCTCCAAGATACACCGTTGAATAAGGAATGGAAAATGGTAGGCATCAAAAAGCAATAATATTAATTTGTCCTATGTGTATTTTAGTATATTCTGCACTTTTCTGTATATCTACACGTATCTCTCTCTCTCTCTCTCTCTCTCTCTCTATACGATATGATGGCCAATCTTAGGTTTTCCAAAAATCTGCACCCCAGACCTCTTTAGTGGTAGCTTAGTGTTTGGGTGTTGGACTGATTGTGGGTTTAATTCCCAGTACCACCAAAATACCAATTGTTTAGTTGTGTAAATGTAAGTTGCTCTGGATGAGGGCGTCTGCCAAATGCTGTAAATATAGATTTAATTTACATTTCTGGTAGACGCCCTTATCTAGAGCGACTTACATTTATCTTTTTTTGACTGCTGAGCAATTGACGGTTAAGGTCCTTACTCAAGGGCTCAGAGGTGGTAACTTGGTGGTGCTGGAAATTGAACCGGATCGTTTAGGTACCAGTCCAACAGCATACCACCAGGCCACCACTTCATGAACAGACACTGGGATGTTAAAATCCTTTTTAGAAGTTATTATTTAATTTGTAATGGAATTATCCAGTATCCAGTAGTGGTATTTAATTGTTTAAAAACCACCAGTGATGTGAAGGTTAGTTGTCCTAATACTTCCTTTCTCTCTCTCTCTCTCTCTCTCTCTCTCTCTCTCTCTCTCTGTCTCTCTCTCTTTCTTACAGATCAACGGAACGGCTGAACTTAGCTTTAATGTTTCCTCACTGTATCAGAAGTCGAATCAATACAAATATTATTTTGCTCTTCACCAAATCGACATTCACGTGCAGGTCACAGAACTGCTGACAGGTAGATACCATTCTTTACAATATTAAAGTGGTATAAATGATTATTTGAATAAAAACCCTTAAATAAAAAAATTCTGAATTCATTTATATACAAAATCGATTCCTTTTGTCATTTTTCAGATTTATTGTTCTGTTGTATTTTGTGCTTTATAAAGTTTGTCCTTATCTTATTAAGACATTGAAGTGATAATGGAATACTATTAACAACAGCAGTATTAACTTTTATGTTATTTTTAGCATTGATCGAATTATTGATTGATTATTAGTTCCATATCCTCCTGAGACCCACGGAAAAATATGTCATCCATTCCATTAAAGAATTTTACAATTTAAAGTTTAACAATTGTATTGTATTTTTTATATCATATCACGTCCACTGTAGTGTCCATACACATGTCCATTGTATTTTAAAAAGATTGTCCTTTCCATAAATAAAAATTCTTGTTCAACATTTTGGATGCAGTATAATAACAGTATAATAAAGGTGGTGGCTCATGGTTAAGGTGTTGGCCTACCAACCCGAAGATTGTGGGTTCGATTTCCAGCTCCACCAAGCCACCACTGCTGGGCCCCTGAGCAAGGCCCTTAACCCCCCATTGCTCAGTTGTAGAAAAAGAGATAAATGTAAGTCGCTCTGGATAAGGCCGTCTGTCAAATACCGTGAATGTAAATGTAACTAGTTTCTAGCATCCCAGCCATTTAAATGACATGTCACTAGAAAGCCCAGGATGTCCTATTTACATTACAGCAGAAATTGACACAAGTCAATGGCCGTGGTTTTGGGAGGAAAATTTATTTATTTTGACTACCATTTTAAAATTCTCCACTGTTTTTATAGGTGTGGCATACAACAGCTCTGTTCGAGTTTTTATTGATATGCAAAGATATAATCTGGCGTTTCAGCAGTATCCATCCACCCTGAAGCCATCGCTGAACATTTCTGCTCAGGTTTGTGCAAGATCAATCCAACATATGAAACAAAATGGACTATTTTCATCTTTTTTCCTAAAAATGCTGGTTTAATTATGAACCTAAATTCAGAAAGTGAAAATATCTAATCAACCAATCAGCTAAAGGCTTTAAAGGCCTACAGGTTAAGAGTTTCAGTTAATCTTACCAATTGTAACCACCATAGTATGGCTGTTGGTGGGAGATATATAAGTGTTATATAACAAACAGCAAGCAGTGTTTAACAGAAGCGCTGTGTTTTATAGCTCTATAACAACACAACAAAAAACACAACAGATCAAAATTTGACTCATTTTTTCTACGACAGCGAAGAGCATTAAGAGTTCTACTCCCGCCATTCTGAACACATGCGCACCACTTTCTGTCTTTTTAATGAAAACTTTTAATCTCTAATTTTAAACAATAAAAATAAGAAATTACTGATGATTTCAACTTAGGGTCATGTTTTCTTTGCACCTTTTAGATTAGCGGTTTGATTCCCTATGTATATGAAGGCTCCATGTGCTCCCTCTGCTTCAGGGATAACATGGAAGCTTCGTACACACAGGGAGAACATTCTCCAGGTTCTCTGGTTTCTACTACCAGGCAAATGAAATTCATTATATTTTGATTTATATCTCAATATAGTGTAAAGTAATGAGTTGGTCAAGGTTGTCCCACTGCCTTGTCCTCAGAGTCACTTAATAAAAGGTTCATGCTCCCTGCAGTACGGACAGGTGGACCTAAACTGATTATATTGTTATATATTTTATTGCCTAAATAATATTTTTCAATGTTGCAGCTAAGACTGTCTACCTACAACAAGAGTCCCCTGACGGCCGAGGACCAGAGTCGGAATGTGACTCTGACTGTGACTCAGAGGCCTCCTTATTCTGTATCGTTTGTATCGGAAAAAGACGAATTCCGGAATTTTGTTAATAAGGAAACTTTTAACTCGTCTGACTTGTATAATTATGAAAATACCTCAGTACAAATCTTGCAACTTCCTGTTCCTGCTGATGGCATCATCCCGTTCCAGATCGAGGTTTTAGAAAATGTGTACATGCTAACAATAGAGGTAATGTTACCTTTCCTGTTTTATTGTGCCCTACTTTTAATTATTCAAGTGCCAAAACATACCCGAGGACCAGGTTAAAAATATCGGTTAGCAGGAAGTACATTATAGTTCAACTTTAACTCATGGCATGAAGCGCAGTTTAGGTGTAAAGTAAAGGTTTTAGTAAAGTTGTTTAAAAAGTTGTTATTTTGAAGGTTAATAATATGCTATTCACCTTCTATAGCTTCTTATAATTACTAGTAAAATTTGGGAATGGAATATGTCTTATTGTATTAGTTGTTATTAGGACATTATACTATGCTGCCATCTGCTGTATGTTTTAGGCCTGGTACGGGGACATTTACGGGAATCTACAGCTGTACAGCACATACGTATCTCCTTCTAGATCTTACATACAGCTGAAAAGAAGTAGTTCTCCACAGGCAAGACTGACACTTATTTATTTTTTTTGTATTATATATATATATATATTTTTTTTTAATTAAAAAAATGTCCTAAAAGTTTGTTCTGTGCGCTCGCTAATATCCTAACTGTGTCAAAAAAAAATGACAGAAACTTCAGACATCATTGTAATCGTTGACAATGATTAAACACAGCTATACCGGTCCATTTTCTAAGCAATTTTTTACACATGGACCTGTTTTCAAATCACACCACATAGTTTAATATTGTCTCCTAATTCTGTTGGTTGGGGTGCCCAACAATTCCTTCATAGTTTTTAACTTCAATTTCAGCAACTGTGAATCCTATTGGCCAGTTTGCTTCATATATCAGCTCAGTTTTACAAACTGCTACAAAGCATCTTAATCATTCAGTGGATCCGGCCACTTCCTAATAAATGAGCTCGCATTAAATATGATTGGAATGATATATACAGTATATATTAACAGGGTATAAATTTTGCTTCCTTAGATCTTGACCATGGTTAACTAAAATATATTATTTATAATGAAAGAAACACAGTTCGAAGATAAAGTCTCCTGTTGCTTTTATAACTTTGACATCAGTCCTTACAACAGGTATCCCCCAACCCCCGGTCCATGGACCGATTCTTTGGTACCAGGCCTCAAAGAAAAAAAACTTGTGGTTGAAATTATAGCTATTTTTTATTTATTAGTCTTTCGGATCTAATTTTCGAAAACCTCTGTTTTTATGCATGAAACTGGTCCCTGGTACAAAAAAGGTTGAGGGCGGCTGCATTACAAAATCTAAACCACTGGCCAGAAAAACCCTAACATAAATCCATTTTCCTTTGTATACAACGGGATTAGTAGCACTGCTCCTGACTGGTGTTTATAAAATTGTAGCTAAATGTCACTAACTGCCTTTTTTGGGGTCACCCTCGTAACGGGGCTTTTGTTATTCTTATAATGATCGTTGTAGTATTTTTGTTTAACCCCTATTGTATGTATTACTTTACTGGTGCAAGTCAACAATAATTTCTCTCTTTAGTGTAAGTGCTGGTAGACAAATGATTTTACATGCCTACAACCTTATTAACTAATTAATCCAGAGGTGAAATAGTTGTTATGCGATCGATCCAGCGATCAATTTAGAATAATGTTTTGCTCATACAATAATTTGTGCTTTCTCTAAATGGGTGCCGTTGATGCTGGACTGAATTTCGTGTAAAAATACAAATACAAGCTATGAAAATGTTCTTTTCTGTGTGACTTTCAGATTGGGCAGTCTCTTAACATGACTGTGGAAAGTAATTTCCCCCTAACTAAATTCCACTACATGGTAAGTTTTCAGAAGAAAATAGGCTTTAATTAAGTTCAGCAGAAAGAATTGTTTTTTGTATAATTACCGTAAGCAGTGGAAGTTTAATGTGTTTGTGTGTGTGTGTGTGTGTGTGTAGGTGGTAACACAAAGCCAGGTGGTGGCTGCAGGGAATTTGACATCCTCAAACTTTTCATTGTCTCCTGATGCCTCATGGATTCCCTTTGCGAAAGTGCTGGTTTACTGCGTCCGTTCTGATGGAGAGATCGTCTATGATACGTTAGATGTCTCCTTCACAAAGATTCTGCAAAATAATGTAAGATTAAATTTACAAAATTACATTGACCAAAAACTGATTGTTGCTTGACAAAATCTGATATTAATAATAAACTAAAATTATTTTTAAAAGGAGTCTCCGGTACTAGTTAAAAACACTGTTGGGGCCTGTATTAAATATAAAAGGAGGTTGGGATTGACTGATTATTAACCTTTTTTCACAATATTACATTTATTTATAAACACTTTTCTTTTATGGAAAATCACCAGTCAACCTAATGTACATGTTTTTGGACTGTAGGGAATAAGCAGGTATAGAAGATACATGAATGAATGAATAAATATAATTTAATTAAATAGACTAATAAAACGGCTGAAAATAAACCCCTTTTTTACTTTAGGTGTCTTTAAGCTGGGCAAAAGTACAAGCAGAACCAGCAGAGCAAGTGTCTCTTTCCGTCTCTGTAGCCGAACCTCGATCACTGGTGGGAATCCTGGTAGTGGACAAAGCGAGTATGGACATAGACCGGAGCAATGACTTTACAGAAAAGAAGGTACTGGTTTTATTCACACAATGCTTAAAAGTCATTCAATTGTGAGCCCTATACAACTGTGAGCTGTAGGCATAAACAAAGTTAGTGTGTGTGTAGTTTTCTTACAATTAGTGCTTTTGTTATTATTCCAGCTATTATATCCGCATAAGCACAACAGTAAATCTACACCCATAGGGGAGTTCCTATTAGATTTTACCTCCATGTTTTTCCCATATTGTGTTGGTAATATTAGATTCACCGGACAATAACTCCTATGTAACACAATGTTCATCACACACATAATTCTCAGGTTACAGTTTACAAAAAAACCCTGTCCCAGCTCTGTTTTTTTGACACTAAAAGTGTTAAACAACATTAAACAATATCTTTCGTATTAGACTACCCATTTCTGTGTACATGACAACAAATGAGTGTTTAAATATATTAAGTAATAAACACCTTAAATCTGTACGCCAGAAATAACTAAATTGCTTGTTTAACGGAGAAATTACCTAGTTAATACCCTAGTTACGTGAATGGAACTTTTGTCTATATAGTACATACACTATATGGCCAAACGTTTGCAGAGACCTTACCAAGTGTACACAACTATGTACCAAATATACACAGGTGTGTATTCCTCAATCTATTGTCACAATGTTTGAGATGCACAGTTGTCTTTATATGATGTTTGTGTATGCTGTAGCATTATTTTTCTCTTTACTGGAACTAAGACGTCAAAATGACTGTCCCAGCATATGCCCCTGTAACAAACTCAAAGACTCCAATGCATGAGACATATGTATTATGAGGGCCGCCGGGGGTGCAAAATGACCTGATGGGGGGTACGCACAAGGGCCGGCCTAGGGTGCAAAATGACTGATGGGGGTAACTGATGGGGGGTAACGCACAAGGAGTTTTATTTATATTTTTTTTGTAGGAAGTGCGCCCCCTTGTTACCATTGTGTGCTCTTGCACTCATATATTAAGCAAAGGTATTTCAAGGCAGTTAAAAAAATCTTAGTACTGATTTTTAGCTAACTATGATAAATCATGATATTTGACAACATATAATGTTGGACTAATTTATAAACATGTGCATCTGCATAATCACCTGATATTCAGAAAATATATTAGAGTTTTGTGCATTTTTTTGTTGATTTGCACTCTGGATTTTTTTTTTGTGGTAGCGTGTGTGTGTGTGTGTCTGTGTGAATGACGGGTGGGGGTTAAATGGGGGCGCAAATCTACAATCTCGCCTAGGGGGTCACCAGAGCCTGGGCCGACCCTGCATGTTATGATTGAATAACTTTAGCCCTTACCTCAACCTTACTCAACATCTTAAGGTTAAACTAGAACACCGATTACACCTGGGGAACTCCACACGGAGAACTCGTTAGTGTCTGATCTAATTAATACTATACTGGCTGAATAAACACAAATCCCCACAGCCACACTGTAAAATGTAGTGGAAATCATTTCCAAAAGCATGAAGATTATTACAGGAAAAGCGGATCACATGGATCTAATAGTCGGGTGTCCCAATCCTTTTGTCCTTGATTCTAATAATCCTTACACTGATCCAAATTTGTTTTTTGAAGACAATGAGGACTTGTTATCCATGCTAACCGATTTACATAAACTTGTTTTATGTTGTGATATGTGTGTTACAGGCACTGATTATTTAAAAGATTTTTTCTCCATTACAGGTGATAGAGGCACTGACTGCATACACCACAGACGTGCCTCTAATAGAAGGAATGGACAATATTTACATGTACTCTGTATTCATGGTAATAAAAGTCAAGAAAGCTCATATTTGTGAATTGATAACTTATAAGTTTATTCCTTTCGAGTGAGCTTACAGTGTGGCTTTTCCTGTCTAGCTCAATGACATCACAGTTCTTACTGATGCAAGACCTATTCCAGGATTTTACTACACCAGGCCTGAAATTTGTAAGTTTAATGACTGTGTTGAAATGATATTATTTAAGTAATAAATGATCTGACACAAAAGAATACAAGATCCATACATTAGAACACAGAACCTGACAAATATGTTACACACATCAGTTTAACTGCTGTTTGGCAACAGCGAGAGAAAGTGGGAAAAAATACATTTATATTCATCCTTTAGTGACTGACATTTATCGCTTTTATACAACTGAGCAATTGGGGATTCAGGGCCTTACTTAGGGGCCCAGGAGTGGAAGAATAATGGTGCTGGGAATCGAACCTATTTTACAAATAGCAGTCCAACATCTTAATTTGGTATCTATGGGCACTTTGACCTTATTGTAAAACCACATTTCACACATTGTCTGAAAATCCACGAATTGTCTGAATCCATGAATAAACGTTCTTTCTAAACATCCTGCACATTTTCAAATCCATCAACACAAAAACTAAATAAACTGAACAGCAAACTGGGACGTCCTGCATTTAAAAAACAAACCAGAGACCTGGCTTGTGTAGAACATTCAAACGGGGTTGGAATTTAGTTTCTTTTCTACCTAAATAATGCATGTAAACAGTAAACATGGAAGTATTTATTAATACTCCTTCAATTGGGAAGGATTATAAGATCCAAACTATTTACAATTTAAAATTCTACAGTAATACATTAAAATTTAGGACAGTAATATAATTTACAAGCTAAATCACATGTGAAAACTGTATCAGGAGAAACATTTGATGACTAACCTGACTCTGATATCTTTTACAGCAGACGGTGGAGGACCAATTCAGATCACTTCAGAACACCAGGAACCTTATCAGCGTCATCATTTTCCCGAGACCTGGCTGTGGTTTGACACCAACATAAGGTAGAATAATGAAATGTTTCTGTCCTCTTCCTCCTTTCGAATTCTTCTTCGAGTCTTTTCTCACAAACAAAAATCTGATGCATTTCACAAAGATGGAAGTGGTGATCAAGCACTGTTTCAAGATTTATTACTGGACAGATGTTTTTTTAATTAAAAATGTACTTTACAAATTCCTTTTTAAATTTAGGACACAAGGTTGCATTTATTAGACATTATTTACTTTACCCAATGGATTGTTTATTCCAAACACTCCACGCCACATGATATCATATGTGTTAAAATACAAAATCATTTTAAATACAAAATCACCTTAAAATATGTGTTTCAGTGACTCTAGAACCGCAGCTTTTAACCTCACTGTACCAGACAGCATAACCTCGTGGGTAGCCACAGCCTTCGTGATATCAGAAAATCTGGGTTTGGGACTGAGTGCTCCTGCTGAGGTAATCTTGTTATCCTTATTAAACACTAACATGCATGTGTTAAAATGAATAAAATTGTGTGTTAAAAATTGTATATTAAAATGAATAAAACATATTATTCAAAGTAACACTTTCAAAATATTCACATTATTTGTGTAATAAAGTTTATAAAACAAATATTTTAATGCAAAAATTATAAAACATAAATGCAGTCCTGGGGCAGCATGGTGGCTTAGTGGTAAGCACTGTTTGCTTCACAGGCCGGGTTCTATTCCCTGGCAGGGGTCTTTCTGTGTGGAGTTTGCATGCTCTCCCCTCGTGCTTGTGTTTGGTTTACTCCGGGTACTCCGGTTTCCTTCCACAGCCCAAAAACGTATAGTAGATTGATTGGTGATTCTAAATTGCCCATAAGGGTGAGTGTGAGTGTGTGTGTGGCCCTGCGATGGACTGGCAACCTGTCCAGGGTGTACCCCCGCTGCCTTTCACCCTTTCAGAGACTTCAGCAGATCCCGGTGACCTCGAATTAGGGAATAAGCAGGTATAAAAGATGAATAAATGAACGCAGTTTTAGGTTTTTAGCATTAATGATATTGAGGGGGAAGGGGGAGCTCAGTGGTTTAAGGTGTTTGACTGCTGATCAGAAGCTTTCAATTCCGATCATCAGCAAACTACCACTGCTGCGCCCCTGAGCAAGGCCCTTTAAATTTAGCTGCTCAGTTGAATAAAATGTAAAATAAAAGTAAGTCTCTTTGGATAAAAGGTGTTTGCCAGGTGCCGGAAATGTAATTGATGCCACTGTAAAAGTTGCTTGTTAATAATCTTGACCTGAATCTCTCTTTTTTTTAGCTGCGTGTATCTAAAAACTTCTTCATTTTGTTAAATCTTCCGGCGTATCTGGTCCGAGGTGAGCTGCTGCTGTTGGAAGTCAACCTTTTTAACTACATGGATCTGGACCTGGAGGTGGGCTTTCTGTCTTTTTTTATCTGCCTGCAGTCTAGTTTTATGATTAAAATTGGAATTATATAGAAAAGTGTTAGCATAGTGGTTAAGGGGTTGGACTACTAATTGGAAAATCAGATTTCGATTCAAAGCACCACCAAGCTGCCACTGTTGGGGCCCTGAGCAAGGCCCTTAACTTAGTTGTATAAAAGAGATAAAAGCAAGTCACTCTTGATAAAGGCGTCTGCCAAATGCTGTTGTAAATGAATCCGCTACAATAGTTCCTTTGCAGGATATATAATAACACCGTCATTTCTAGAGTAACAACTTACACAGAAACGAGTGTGAAGGACAACTTAATAAATGTGCATTTTTAAGGCACATGTTTCTTCTAAACAAACACACTAATAGTTATCAATTTATTTTCTAATGACAGCATTTCTGTATAGCTTTATTTCTCTTATGCCACAGCAACTACACATTTTTAATCCACTTATGTTTAATTGTACAAAATCCTGTTTACGTTGTTACTACAGAAACAATACTGTGATTAAATTAATATAAAACTTAATGTAAAACCTGTTCAATAAGACAAGTATAAAGAAAAGGCATTTAATTAGCATGGGTTGGAGTTTGTCTTGTTCCCCAAGTCTCTTGGTATAGATTACATGTAGATAAATGCATAGATGGATGGAGGACATTTTGTGTCTTTGGTTTCACAGATTGTTTATTTTAAATGATAATAAAAGTGCTTAAAATATCTGTACCTCTTAGCGGACACTTCGCTTGCTTTTTAAGCGAGACCCTCAACCTCAAATGCTTAGTTGTATAAAATATGTAAAAAAGGGCATCTGCCCACTTCTGTAAATGTCAAACAGCATTTTAGCTTTAAGACATTAATTAATCTAATTTTGCTCTAAACTTGATCAAAATGATGGAATCTAATAATTTTGACAGTATGAGCGGCCATGTTGACTTGCAGCAACTTGCTGAACTTTGGGTTGAGGGGATCTACTGACTAGATCTAGATCTCAAGTCGAATTCAAATAGCTTTATGAAACTGGAGGTAGATAAAATAGTACTTATGCACAATATGCACAGTATTCTATTATTTCTCAGTCTAATTCTCCATATTTCTCTCTTTCCAGGTGCTTGTGACAGTTAAGGAGAACAGCATGTTTGAATTTGTGACCTCGGCTGCCAATTCGACTCTGTTAACAGGCGCTCACCGTGTGACTGTGCAGAGGCATAATAGCACCGTGGCATTGTTCCCTATCAGAGCCACCCAACTCGGTCAGATGCCCATCTCTGTCAATGCCACCAGCAAAAATGCCTCGGATGCGATCTTACAGACAATCTTGGTTAAGGTGACGCCACTCTAGAATTATTTTATGTAGTTGTTAAAATTACACTAATCCTGTAAAGTTCCAGGTGCAGTACACAGTGAAAACCTCCTTTGGTGTTAAAATTAAAGATTGGATACTGATTAAAGAAAGAAACCGATTAGATCAGCAAGCTGCCACTGTTGGGCTATTGAAAAAGACCCTTTGCTCCTTAATTGCTCAGTGATATAAGTGGATATGTCTGTTTGTTATATACCATAAATATCAATTATATAAATATTCAACTTTATTGTCATTGTGCAAGGTACATGTACAGAGCCAATGAAATGCAGTGTTTTTTGCATATCCCATCTTAATAAGTTGGGGTCAGAGCGCAGGGTCAGCTATGATACAGCGCCCCTGGAGCAGGAAGGGTTAAGGGTCTTGCTCAAGGACCCAACAGTGGTTGGCTTGCCGGTGATGGGGCTTGAACCCAGGTGTTTCTGGTCTTCAGATCAGCAACTTAACCATTTGAGCCACCACTGCCTCTATATTAGTATCATTAAGCTAATAAGTTATAAATAATGACTATTATTGATAATTAGTATTTACATTTTCTGATTTTTACCCCCGTATTTTACAGTATAACCTCCACTTGTCCAAAAAAAATCTGAATTCAATGCAGGCTTTAAAGCACATCGATCTTATCTGCTATAAAGAATAACAGGTTTTCTAAGATTTCAAATAAAGACCAATTGTCTGCTTTATTCTCCCGGGGCTTCTCTTCAGTAATCTTGGCTGCTTTGTATCTGACCAGATGAAACAGGTCCACTGCCTCGTCATAAAGATTTACTGTGTGTCCTAATCTCTTGGTATGCAAACAGACCATAGCGGTCCATTTGATGAGCACGAGCTCGATAATAACCTAATGGAATCGTTTTGTGTTTTTCAGCCAGAGGGGAGGGAGCAGTCGGTCACTCAGACACTCTTTCTGGAGTTCAATTCGTTGAATACGTCTTTGTCCAAGGGGGTGGAGTTTCAGTTTCCTTCCACAGCTGTTCCAGGCAGTCTGAGAGCCCAGGTCACTGCGGTCGGTATGTCGGCTCCGTAAGCTTTCATCTTCCTGATGCACGGTTCAACCCTGAAAAAAATCCAAAACAGTTTGTTCCTGTGTCAAATACGAATGCACACCAGAGGCTGAGTGAAGCAAAAACTATTCAAAAAAGCTTTTATTTTTTAAATTTGTTTTCATTTTTTGTTTATTTATAATTTTTTTATTGCTTACAGCTGAAAGCAAGATAAACCAGAGCAATTGAAAGATTATTTCTTTATCTTTAACAGAAACTGTCAACATATTTTACCGAAACGATGTCACCATGGTTTTGTTTACTTTTGATTTTGCCTAGCATCAGGACGACTTCTACGTCCTTGGTGAACTGAACATTTCCCAGAATACGTGAGCATGATCACGCTAGACTACTCTTCCTAAAACCCAGGAACTGGGTTCACATTCTTTTAATCATGCACATCTGTCTACAACAACCACTATACAAAGATAACTATACAACAATATCACTGAGCCATAGAAATGCCACTTCGCTTTGGTTTTTCATGAGAAAAGTAGAGCGTCACAGCCGAACCAATGAAACAAAAAACACGACAAACACATTTTCCGGAAATTCTGTAGAGTATAACAGATGACCCTTCAAAAGAAAAGACTTTCCAGTTGTGTTCGGTATGTAACGTACATCAGACCTTCAGCCAGTCATTTGAGGACCTGTTGTTTAAGGCTAAGAGTAAGCGGGGATATGTTTGTATTTATGTTAGTCATTACTATTTCCATTTCTTTGGAAGAACTTCTAATTGCCATATTTTGGACAACATGCTTCTAGATGGGATGAGTATGCATGGGTAATTTAATGTATTTCCTATCAGGCTTACTGTATACTTCCTATTATTTTTTGTAAAAGCATGTATTGAAATCTTCTTCAAACTATTTTATTTCTTCCGTTCCTATTATTCCTAGTAGAAAACTATGGTGACTGGGAAGGGACATGTTTAGTTCACTTAATTTTGTCGTGGACAAAACATACTAACTTGTGGGATACCTTGTGATATTATGTCATGGCCACAAGATCATTTTGTTAAGGTAACGACATCCTTATGTCGTAGCCATGCAATGTTAAGTCGTGGCCTTAAGATGCTATGTTGAGGGAACGCTATCCTTTTCTCATGGCCACGATTTCATATGTTGAGGGAACGACTTTTTAATAATGAACACACTGACCGTAACCGTACATATGGTGACCATGGCAGTCGAGATGAGATGTAAAGATGGAGATGATTAATTTAATAACGTTTTACTTTAAATTCGGAATGTCGTGTAATGACATGATGCAGTCTTTTGTACTAAAAACACAGGGATGTTATAAGTGAACGGGTCTTAAGTTACTGGGATTTACCACTGACTTTGAACACAACATAATATCATGTTTCTGTAAATTAATATCATGTTCCCACCAGTTAATATGTTGTGGCTATGACAAAAATGAACTGAACCGAACATGTCCCCTCCCGGTCACCGTAGAAAACACAGCGTAATCTAATCTTTCATAGAATCCATGAGTAAAACTCATGTTAGACACATGCTATCAAACTAAAGCTGACACCAATGCTAATTAAATTAGCTTATTGCATCTTTAATGACTTTTTATGAGAGACGGCGCTTCAAAAATTTGTCCAATGTAGAAGTGTGAAGAGAAGCTGTGTTCAAGTGTCGCACATCACTGATGCATTTTAACCCTGGCGTATGATTCAGTGATTCCTATTAAAGTAAATAGTTGAATTAATCAGTAACCAAAGAGGTATGTCGTAAAGAGAGTGTGGAATGTCTGTTAACGCCCATTATTTTTCCAATAAAATGAGCTTTCGGGGAAAAAGCTGACACACTCCATGGTGGAAAGGGCAGTAGAGTATTTTTTGGCTTTGCCTCAGTCTCTTGAAGATTTCTTTTTTTTTTTTGGATTTTATGACTAGCAGCTGCGTGAGGGTGTTTCTAGTCCTCAGCATGTGATGCTATGAAAAGCCTGGCATTCTGACACAACTCAACACTTGATCATTTTTCGGTTTTAGGTGTTGATGATTCTAAAAGTTTACAAACCCAAAACATATTTTTTTTTAATTTGTTCTAATAGTTTTTCTGTATTTTGCTGTGCATTTCAAACCGTTGGTTTAAGCCCAGCCAAGTCTAGGAATCACTGCAGGTGTGCTATTAACAGAAAAGAGTGTGTGTATCTGCATTGTTTATGGGTGAATGATAAAATTTATTATAATAATAATAATAATAATAATAATAGAAATAATAACAATAATAATTATGATACAAGATGTTATAGTGTGGGCAGCACGGTGGCTTAGTGTTTAAAACTGTTGCCTCACAGCAAGACGTTGGGGTTCGATACCTGGGCAGGGTTCTTTCTGCATGGAGTTTGCATGTTCTCCCCGTGCTTGCATGGGTTTACTCCCATGGGTACTCCAGTTTACTCCCACAGTCCAAAAACATGTATGTTAGGTTGATTGGTGATTCTAAATTGCCCATAGGAGTGAGTGTGTGTTTGTGTGGCCCTGTGATAAACTGGTGACCCGTCCAGGGTGTACCCCTCCTGCGTTTCACCCTTTCAGAGACAACTGAAATAGACTCCAGCAGATCCCAGTGACCCCAAATGAGGGAATAAGCGAGTATGGAAGTTAAATGAATAAATGGATAGATGAATGTTATAGTGTGAAGAGAAACAGGTGACCTTGTGAATCCTACTTCACAGAGAATGAACATGCACCACTAAACGTCTTTTTTCTTCCTGTGTGTTTGTGTGTGTGTAAAAGGTGACATTTTGGGTCCATCCATCAATGGTCTAGACTCCCTGATTCAGATGCCATTCGGCTGTGGTGAGCAGAACATGATTAACTTCGCCCCGAATGTTTACGTGCTGCAGTATCTGACCAGTTCAGGCCACATCGATGAGAAGCTGCGTGCTAAAGCTTTGAGCTTCATGATGCAAGGTAATATCCTTTTATATATGACGGCTTTGGACTGTAATTGATATGAGCAGCGTATGACAATGAATTACGACTGCACTTGCTGTATAGGAGAGACTTTAGTCAAGTCTCCATTAGTGAGCAAGTTAATAGCGGTGATTGGCCAGCTGGTCCTTTCTGTAGCCCTCTAATAAAAATTGTGTGAAAAAGGTTTTGCTTGATTATTTAAAATGTTTATTAGTGTAATGTCCACAAAATTGAGGATAGATACATACTATTGCCAAAAGTTTGTGGACACCTGGCCATCCGAAACATGTGATTGTAAACATCTTATTCCAGATTTACTTCTCATTTCGCTGTTAGATGAAGCTTCTCGTGAGATCAGACACTAACGTTAGCGTGAGAAGGTCTGTGGTGCAGTCGGTGTTCCAGGTCATCCTAAAGGTGTTCAGTGGTGGTAAAGTCAGGGCTCTGTGCAGAACACTGCTCCAAAATTTGTAGCCAAAACTGTGGCCAACATTTGGATGGTCAGGTGTCAACAAACTTCTGGAAAGATAGTGTAGTGTAGTGTAGTGTAGTGTAGTGTAGTGTAGTGTAGTGTGGCATGGTATGGTATAGATAGATAGATAGATAGATAGATAGATAGATAGATAGATAGATAGAGCAGAGCAGAGCAGTAGAATATATGAATCAGTCAATAGAATATAAATGTTTTTGTTTATTTGTATATAATAAATATAGGCTATGAACGAGAGCTGTCGTATCAGAGAAGGGATGGTTCATTCAGTGCTTTTGGAGAGACAGTGACAATTCTGGCAGTACATGGTAAGAATCTATTCATTTACCTTTAATAGGGTAACATCTGGGGCTGAAAAATATACAGTCCAGGAGATGAAAAAGTAGCGAGATTTATTTGTTAAGTTGACTGTTGGTCTAAACCCTTGTGTGGTGTTTGGGTCTATGGAACCAGATTTCTAAATTAAATTAATTATTTTTTAGCAGTAGACTCATTGGTAGTGGTTGCTTTTTTTCATGTAAAACCAAAAATAGAACATATTTTACTCAACACTTGTATATCAAAGGAAAATGATGATGTCTATGTTGATTTTAAGTAAACATCTTTTAAGTGTTTTTCCATAAAATGTTATGGCTGTGTTGATTGAAAACCCAGTAATGCAGTGGGTCCACCAGACTTTTGGCTAGGTAACAAAAACATGGACACCACATGAGGGTTACAACAAATTTTCCTTATTGTTATAGTATGTAAAGCCATAGAAATATTTACATTAAGTACTTTTTCCAGCCTGTAATTTTCCTCCCTTCCTCTACTAGGTTATCAGCGTTTGTGCTGAGATGTTTCCTCCAGGCTCAACCATTCATCTTCATCGACACAACCGTCCTGTCTAGGGTGACAGACTGGCTGAAAGCTCAGCAGCAAAGTGACGGTTCCTTCAAGGAGCCAGGACGGGTTATACACACTGAGCTGCAGGGAGGATTAGATGGTCCGGTGTCTCTTACTGCATACGTCCTCATGGCTCTTCTCGAAGACGTGGGACACAATGTAAGGACACTACCTGAACTAGACAATGTTGAAAATCACTGTTAGTGTAGCAATTATGTCTATATGTATAGTAGTAATCCTGTTTAGCCGCTATTAAAATACTGAAACTGTTATAACAAACTAGTGTGTCCAACAATCTAGGATGATAGAAAGCTAATGAAAAAAAGGTCTTCAACTATATTAATTAGTCAAAAGATTTTAAATAGTTGGATTATATTTTTGTTATTATGAAATCAAAATAAAGATCTTCCCATAGAGAAAATTCCTTAAGTTCTACCTAAATATAGGTCGAAAAGATGCAATGCAATTTTTTTATCTGTGTTTTTATTTGATTAGCATACAAATAGCACTGAAGTATCTGCTGCTATAAACTATCTGACCTCCAAACTGAGTCAAGGCATCACCAGTAACTACAGCCTGTGTCTGGTGACTTACGCACTCACGCTGGCTAAAAGTCCCTCAGCCACCAATGCCCTCAATCAGCTGATAAGCAGAGCCCAGATACAAGGTAAGTAAAAAACCAACAGTAACATAATCACCACAGTAAAATAACACCAAGGGACCAAGTGTAAACGTCCACTTTTTTCGATGATGGTAAAATTTTCTGTGGTAAAGCAGTGATCAGACCCACCGCAAAACCTTTACCTTTCATACTGTTGCACGTCTAGGAAAAAATAGCTAGCCAGATAACATGACTTATCTATTCTCGTCAAATTCACACATCACCTGGACAGCCTGTAATGATGTTTAGTCATGATTAGGAGTTTAACAGGAATGTAACAGGATTTACATTCACATATAGACCGATTGATTACTTGCTGATTGACTACAGCAACCCATTAACTTGTAAAATGTGCATTTAGGCACAAAAGAAGTTGTGACCTTCTTATACAGTCCAAACGATTGATCTGTTTATCGTTTATTTACTGATCTTTAAATTCTCGTCAAGAGGGATTTCAGTTTATTCTGTAAACCTATAAATACTTAAAAATAAGCATTTAACCCTTCCTGCTCCAGAGGTGCTGTATCATAGCTGATCCCAACTTTCTAAGATGGGATATGCGAAAAAACAAAAAATCAGACTGTGCTTTAAAGTATATGTGATAAATAAAGACAATTACATATTTAAAAAAAAGTGTGGGGCAGTGATGGCTCAAATGGTTGAGTCGTTGATTGGAAAACCAGAAAGACCTGGGTTCAAGCCACACCACCATCCCTAAGCGAGACCCTTAACCCTTCCTGCTCCAGGGCTGCTATACCATAGCCGACCCTGTGCTCTGACCCCAACTTTTTTAAGTTGGGATATGCAAAGAAACTAATTTCACTGTGCTGTAAGGTCTATGTGGCAAATAAAGACTTTCACATTTTTATGAGAAAACTTAGAGAAGAAGGTCAGAATTTTAACCCCCGGGTCCAACAAACCACATCTGGGCCCTTAAATGGCAAGACAGTTATCTACTCTTAACTAAAATTTAAATGAGTTTTATTCAACTTTGGGAAAAACACAGCGTTTTAGCTCAGGCCATTGGACTCTGCTGTATAAGTAACTTTTTTTAAACTTTACATAAAAGTATAAAAACATGAATCTTCTACAGCCTAAATGATCAAAAATAAATGTTTTTGCATACTCGTACTGAAAAAACCCCCAATATTGTGTTATGTTGTTTACCCAGCTGTCTCGCTGTGGTTTTTATTGCGTTTGATTATAAGAGCGGCAGATGCAGATGCAGTGCAGGTGTTAAAGGCAACATTTTCCACAAAACTGACACAGGAACACCTGGACTGAACTCCAGCTAAGCTGTTTTTAACTCTTTGTTCAGACGGCATTCCCATGTGGAGCACAGGTGGAAGCGGTGTGTCGAACTACTGGCAGCCGCGCTCAGCTGATATCGAGATGGCGTCGTATTCTCTGCTCTCTTTGTATAAGCTGGGCAACATGGAAACTGCTCTCAGCCTCATGAAGTGGCTCAGCCAGCAGAGGAACCATCTCGGAGGATACGGCTCTACACAGGCAAACACTGGCGCGCACACACATACACACACACACACACACACACACACACAGGCTATACTCAGTATCTACTTTGCATTTGATACATTACCCTGATATTTAATAATATATTAATAGTATATTTATCCTGTGCTGTGGATAAATGGTGACTTGCAGTTTTCAATCACAGTTAAAAAGTTGTGGCCAGACTGGTAAAAATGTTACACTGGCTTACAGTGTAAAAGTCTTTCTGTTAGTCTCAGTGATGACAGTGTGGCCTATGTGTTTATCAGTCTATCAGTCTGACAGTGATGACAGTGTAGTAACAGGGTTTCCATCCTAATGTTAAGCAAATCTTTTCAAAGTTTGCAAAATTAGAAAAAACCCACCCAAATGCGAATTAGATGTGTTTCCATAAAGTTGTTTAAGTGGTATTGGTAACAAGGCAAGCATATTGGAATGGCAACAGCCATTTAGTTACGTGGTTTTAATATTTGCTACGTCAGAATTTATTTGAAATAATCAAAAATCCAAGAAAAATAGAGACAGGACTTGAATTAGTAACCAGGAAGTAATAAATGTCTTAGCAGTGTAGCTTTCCATCTCCATCCAGAGGCAACTGGAAAGACACCATCAGTAGAAACACAGATTAATTACATGGGTTTCATATTCGCGACGTCAGAATTTATTTGGCGAATGTATTTAGATCCACCCTTGTTCTCATTAACCCTTTTTCGCACAAGTCAAAAGCCACCACAATCGAGCGTAAAAACATTTTCTGCAAATTAAGGTTTTTTTTGTCTAAATCTGCCATAACGTTTCACAGTTTCTGGTGCGATGCTTCTAAATGCACATTAACACAGTGTGTTTTTAGTAAAGGTTATGCGACCAATGTCATTCCAATAGGTTAGTCATTCCAATTGAATGAGATGTGGCCTCGGTATCTGGCAGTCACAGGGGAAGAAGACATGCCGTCTCTGACTGCCAGTCTCAGTGGTGGTGTAGTCTCTGTCTCTGTGTTTGGTATCCAAAAGCATAAAGTGGCCATTTTCATTAAAGCTTCCTTGGTCTCTGAGATTGTCATGTTATTTTTAGCTTAGGGAAAGTTTTTTAGAGTCGCGACGCACTAACCTCTGACTAACCGCTAACATTATCAAAGAATTGCCTATTTTTAAGTCGTGCGTCCTTTAGCGTTATAGCTTCAACCATAACATGCTATTAAAGTTCTAAACAAAAAGTCAGAGTTAACTTGTTGCTTGGCTCCTACATTCTAAAAGACAGCAAGCTAAAATATTTTAGCAACAAATGTCCAGGTAATGTAGCCTGCTTTTATCATCTGATGGTCCACAGTGCTGTTATCTGTTATCTGTTTGTAAATAACTGTCAGGTGATAAAGTGTAAAAAACAACAACCCTGGAGCTGTTTGTGGTCATGCCACATAAAACATAACTCACATCACAAATGTGCTACAAAAGCATTAACAGACCCATTTGCTAATAAAAGCATGTAGCCTATACTTTATACGAATAATTTTATTAGATGGACAGACGTTTAGTTTTTTATAGCCATATTTACGAGTCTAGATTCTGTTCTAATCTCTGTTTTATTAAACTCACTCACTACATCATTAAAGGCTGTTTTATTATGATTCTAAACTAATTTATAGAAGTTTTTACGACATTTTATTGATTTTCTAAAACAAATGTCTTAAAGGGTGACAGCTTAGTTGCTAGGCAGCTAATAAGGCAAAAGACATAACAAGCAGAGAGAGAGAGAAAGAGAGAGAGAGAGAGGGGATGACATACTCCCTTTACTTTATTCATTATAGTAACACTAGTTTATTATGGGCCTATTTGACCATATAAATGCAAAAGGGGCAGATATTTTTTCTTTTATAGCATTAGCTAACAAAGAGACAGTTGGCTGGTCACATGACTCAAGGAAAACATGGGGCAGTTAATTAATAGCTGGAAATTAGTCTCAGACTCCGATGCCACGCCTGCAAAACAGCTAAACGTCTGATGCATGTGGCAAACAAAACTGGAAATGCTTTCAGAATTTTCAGAAGTTTAGCTACGTTCAGTAGTTAATTACCAATAATTCAATAGCTGATTCTTTGCTACACTTTTACGAAGCCGGGCTTATTTGTAAAAAGTGTTTAAAACTAATAAACTGTCTAATTAAAGATCAGATAATCACTGTATGTTTATTATTTTGTTCAGGATACCATAATTGCCCTGCAGGCTCTATCAGCCTTTGCCACATTTAGCAACTCCGGGCAGTTCAACCTCACGCTCACAGTGAAGAATCAAACGGCTACGGTGGCTACATTCAAGATTAACCAAACTAACTACATGCTCTACCAAAGCCAAGAGGTTAGCACTCTCTGGAAGCTTGTTCTTTGTAGACACTTTTGTATTGATATGGCAACTTATTTCAATGTTATTTCAACAGATTGAAGCTGAACAGCATCTTCGACTCAATGTATCAGCAGTGGGAGTAGGATTTGCACTGTTTCAGGTTCAGTCACTCATTTAAGTGTGTTTTTATTCAACTTCCTATGTGCCAGGTTTCCTATTAGCATGTACCTAAACACAAAGTCCTTCCTTTTAATTTGTTTCTGGACTCTGAAAAACTCTAAAATAAAATTTACTGTCTTTTACGTAACACCTGTAATTGTCTATTACATAACAATTTTGTGGAAACTTCTTCCAAAATTCCCTCTTACCAAAACATTTTTAATTCATTTATATGGCACACGAACTAGACAAGCTCTCGTATTTGGAAATGTTCAAATGATGTACTTCGTCCAAGCTTCTGTTCTAGAACATCAATCAAAAAATTATTATATAACGATATATTATATTTTTATAACCCAGGTCAGAAATCTGATAATTTTGTTACATAACTAGTTGAAACATTTGCAAGCACATGATTAAATTAAAATATATATTTAAGGCTTTTTAGACAAACCTAAAAAGGCCACAATTCCCTTGTTATCTCCTTACACTTATACATAAATCTCTTTTCGTTTGTTTAAAAGGGGGAATAATTAATCCCGTCCTAATCACCAGCTTTTTAAGCATTTCTGTAAGTCATTTTCAATAAGGGAATTTGCCAAATACCGTAAGTGTGAATGTAACGATAATTATTTAATGTTTTCTTGCTGTTTGGCAGCTATAGTTTCTGCCAGCATTCATAGATCAAAGTCACACATGTTCCCATAATGCAATAGTTTTTACCCTGGCATCGGCTTTAAAGAACATGAGTGTCAGCTGTGTCTTTAAGGCAAAATGACTTCATGCTCAGGCAGTTGAGAATCACCTGTCAGGAACATGACAAAGCCTTAAAGCGTCCAGTTTACAAGGTATTACATTTAACCATGACTGTGAAACATGGAAGGGAATGTATTACTGGCACCCATAAGCTATTTCAGATACCCAGGACAGCAGTCGATGACATAATAGCGGCATCTTGAGTCACTTTAAGAGATTTTTTTGTAGAATAAAGACATCCAAACACATGGAAGCATTGATCAGTAGGCTGGAATTCTAGTGGAAAAGGGAAGAAATGATTTACTTCACATAGTCAGCTTGCAGCAAGATGATGTTCAGCATCAGATTTCTGGATTTCAAGGCAATTATTTATGCTAAATTTGTTTGTTCTTTTCATTACTTGACTCCATAGCTTACGACATTCTACAACATAGAGACTGCAGGTCTGTCACGCAGACGTCGCGCTTACACATGTGAGGCCTTCGACTTGAGCGTAGATGTAATGGACAACAAACTGTATAACGTCAACCTTAAGATTTGTTTCCGGTAAGAAACATCAACAGGTAATTCAAAAAACGTACAACTTTTACAGATGTACGATGTTCACAATCACTAATTCATCGATATTCAGATGAAGTCTGGATTATTATATGTGCTCGGAACAAACCGAGAGATGAATTTGTTCGTATAAACTGTTTTTTTCCTGTTTCTGTTTTTGACCTAAATAATCGGAAATAACCCTAAAAAACAAACAATCCATGTATCCAGATGTACCATGCAACTCCTTGGAAATGTTAGAACAATGTACTCTGTCCTAACTGATGTTTTAGAAAATCATTCAGAATTTTTGAAAAAAGAAAAAAAAATATATTTATATTACATTTTATTATATTATACAATATTAAACTATATACTATTAAATTATATTTTTAAAAAACCATTGTCAGGAATCTAATAATTCTTTTACATAAAGAATCAAAAATTTTCACGCACATAAATATTAAATATTAAAAGTAATAATAAAAATAAAAAAATAAAAAAATAATAAAATATTTTATTAAGGCTTTTTACACAAACCCGAAAAAAGCATAATTTTTTTCCCATCTTGTGTTGATTTTATAAAATATTCTGTTCTTTTGTTTTTCTGGGTTAACACTCAATCCTGTACTATCTGATCCCTGGCTTCTACGGCACTTCTGTTAGTTACTTCACATCAGGCAAAGCAGGTTTATTTCTATAGCACATTTCATACACTGGGGTAATTCAAAGTGCTTTATATAAATAAAAAAAAACCCCAAAGAAATTAAAATAAAACAAAGATATAAAATAAATGAAAACAGTTAAGAATAACAAAAAGATTATATCAAGTTTGGACGCATCACAGCAGAACTAAATAAATGAGTTTTGAGTATGGAATTAAAGATATCTACTGATTTAGCACATCTGATCTCTTCTGGTAGCTGGTTCCAACTGAAGGCTGCATAATAGCTAAACACAGATTCTCCTTGGTATGTTGAACTGACTTGATCCTAATAATCTGAGTGATCTGATTGGTTTATATTCAGTGAGCATATCTGAACTGTATTTTGTCTTATAGGTCACTGAGTGATTCCATAACCGAGTAACAGTTCTTTAAAATAAATCCTAAATGTAACTGGTAGCCAGTGTAGGGACCTGAGGACCCTGTGTTCTAGATTTTCTTGTTCTAGTCAGAATCCTGGCGGCAGCTGCAGCTGTTTAATGGTCTTGTTAGGAAGGCCAGTCAGGAGTGCATTACAATAGTCCAGTCTACTAGTAATAAAAACATGATCAAGAGTCTCCAGATCCTGACTGGAAACATAACCGTTCAAGGATTAAAAACAGCTTTTTCCACAAATAAAGCAACAAAAACTATTTATCCAGACAACAATACAAGACATAAAGATCGAGAATTTTAAGTGTGAAACATTTTTGTCATTTTGACTTTAAGTTTCGTGTGTAGTTGAACTTAGACCTTGATGAGAACAAATTAGTTTTATAGACCAATAAAAAACAAGTGAATAAGATTCTAGGCTCTTTGATCTATTAAAAGAATTTATATGATTAGCTTTACTGTTTCGTTAAACTCCAGTGTCATAGCTAGGGGGAAAAAATATAGCAGCTGCTACATTTAAAAAATAACTCGGTTCTAGTGTGAACTTTTAAGAAAGAACCTTGGGCAAATCGTTAGAAACGTCTTGGTTTCTGTGACTTCAGCTGAATTATACAATTCATTCATTCAAGCATTCATTTATTCATCTTCTATACCCGCTTATTCCCTAATTCGGGGTCACGGGGATCTGCTGGAGTCTATCCCAGACGTCTCTGAAAGGGCGAAAGACAGGAGGGGGTACACCCTGGACATGTCGCCAGTCCATCACAGGGCCACACTCACTCCTAATCAACGTACATGTTTTTGGACTGTGGGAGGAAACCGGAGTGCCTGGAGTAAACCCACACAAGCACAGGGAGAATAAAAGAAAAACCCTTGCCTGGGAATCGAACCCTGGCATTCTTGCTGTAAGGCAACCGTGCTAACAAACTTATTTCTATAGCACAACTGCTGTTGTCTGGTATCAATTAATAAAGTCAAACACATGCACAGAAATTAAAAATTACAGATTGGACACCATTCACATTAATTCTAAAAGCTATAGTTCAAGTGCAAGTTTAATAAGCTGTATTGTCATTTCAATTATATACTAAAATATACGACATCAAACTAGACTTAAAAGCATTCACAGACGGAGGGAAGATTTATTGTGCATTGGAAGAGAGTTCTATAATCATGGGGCAGCCATGAGAAGATCCCGTCACCCTTTGATTTTAAACTAGTCTTAGGAATGATGTTCCTTGTAACACTGTACGACTGCGAAAGGACAAACTATTTCTTCATTCTCTTAGGCTATGTGAAAACCAGGAGGTGAATCAGACAGGCATGGCAATTCTGGACGTTGGCCTGCTTACTGGATTCAGTCTGGCTCAGAGTGGCGTCCCAATAAACGATCTGGTTCGAAAAGTGGAGACGTCTTCAGAAAATGTCATACTGTACCTAGACTCGGTGAGATTCTGATGCCATTTTGTTTTCCTTTTCAAATAGTACAATATCACTTGAGTACCGAACAACTGAATCTCCATATAAAAACTCTATAGATTAATCGAAATTAATGTTAGAACAAAAGTGTTTTTATTTGCTATGAAAATGCAATGTTTATTTTTTGATATTCATAATTTGAGAAATACCAAAATCTGATCAAAGAGTTTTCCAACAGATTATAGTTCAGTTATCAACACAGGGGAGCTGGTGGCTTAGTGATTAAGGTGTTAAACTATTACCAGAAAGACCAGGGTTCGATTTCCAGTGCCACCACTGTGGGCTCCTGAGCAAGGCCCCTTAACCCCTAATTGCTCAGTTGTATGAAAGATAAGTTAGGATAAGTTGCTCTGGATAAGAGCGTCTGCCAAATGCTGTGAATGTAAAAAAAAAAATATCAGTGATTTCTACAACAGTAGTTTTGTCAAGAGTTACATTTATTTAATTATTTCTATTACTGAATTGCAGATTGTGAATAAAAAATAAAAAATAAATTCATTTTAAATTGTGGTTCTTCCACAAAGTGCTTACTTACATTATAGCAGCAGCTATAACATGACATCAATGTGTGTGTGTGTGTGTGTGTATGAATTTAACAAAAGAGACACTGGCTGTGTGTGGTCTGTTTGGGAGTACAGCTCTCGAAGGAGCTGACTGTGAGCATTGCAAGCAGTTAATTCTAGTGCTCTGCTCCCGCCTGGCTATGTTTTAGGACACTGGCCAAGCACTGAGTACTCAAAGTCAGGTCCCAACGATATATTTGGCCATTCAGGGGCTATCATTTTTTCCAGACCTTCACACCAAGGTGTCATGGTCCTGGAATAAGCATATTCACCAGGCTGTTTAACAGCTATGAAGAAGCACCACACTTCCACATAGCGGGTGCTAAGGAATATGGTTATCAGGCAATGCCTGGGGTAAACAGGTGCTGGATAACTATCTGTCCCCGGTTACAGCATAGTCGTTAAGGCGTTGGAAAAGCATACACCTCAGCAAGTGGGCTGGTGTTTGATGGCAATGTAACAGGCATAACAGGCAGAGCTGCTGAAGGGACCTCCAACGCTCAGGACCACCAAGAAGTATTTCTGGCAGGGCATTTGTCTAAGATGGCATGCTGGTCCCGGTCCGCATACATTCGTCCAGGTTTACAATGTTGACCTGGCAACAACCCCAGGATTCAGGGTCCTCTTGTCCTTGGATCCCACACACACAGGACAGTGACTTGGCGCTATGGCGGCATGTGGTATTTCGTACCCAAAGCGCCTCGACACAGCTAAAAATCCTAAAAGGGAACATCTTAGGTTACGCAGGTTCCCAGACTGAACGAGACGCTGCATTACTTGACATGCCAGCGTCCCTACCCACACTAAATACGAGTTTATCAATGATGTTGTATAGCATGACTTTACCCACCCGAGACGTAATGCTTTTCAATTGGACAGATTTTAAACATGCTTTAGGCCAAAGGTAATAAAAGGGCAGTCCCGAAGCACCTCGACACAGTGTCACAGTGTTTCCTCCCTCGTAGGACCATGGTTACATATGTAAACTGAGACTTTTTAGATACATTAGTTGCCCTAAATCTAACAAAAAAAATCCATGAATTTGTAACAAATATAAGCTGATATGAAGTCTACACATTTTTCCGTCACTCTGGAGGCCTTGCATTATGAGACTTTGCTTTAATAAACTCACATCCTCTGGAAAAGCTTTTCACTAAAACCCAGTTTCAGTTTCTTCCTCTGCTCTTCTTGTCAGGTAACCAAAGCTCAAGTCTGTGTTGAAGTTCCAACTACTCTGGAGTTTAAAGTGACCGGTGTTCAGGATGCAGTGGTCACTATTTATGACTACTATGAGCCGAGTAAGCTCCAGATTATAACCAGCACCTGCACTAGCAGCCTTACCTTAGATGTCTGCAGCTTTTTTAAATCCTCACATTTTCTTTTATTTGGCAGGGAGGAGAGCAGTGGAGACGTACACATCGGAGTTTAGAAAAAACATGTCTTTTTGTTCTTTCTGTGGGGAGGACTGCTCTCAGTGTAAATACACTGTGACTGTGGACACTGAGATCTCGGTACCTGATGGAAGTGATTCCCAACACCTTCACCAGGGTTTGCTTAAGAGCCTGTTTTTGCTTCTTCTCGTCACCTTTTCCTTTTTCTTCTAGATAAAAAAGTGGTTTAAATCTCATTTTGTGTTAAAATAGATAAAATATAAGCACTTTTTATTTGGCTAATATCAGGATTGTGTTATAATCTTATTGCATACTTTGAAGTACAATCATTCAAGAAGACCATGTAAATTTACTGTAATTTATTGAAGTCCTCTAATGGCTTAATTAACGAATAAACACATTACAACCCACAATAGTGTGTTTTTGTGAATTAATCAGATTTAACTTTTCACTGTTTATACACCAATAAGCATCTAATTGGCTCGGTATGCCTGCACAAGCCCTTTATAAGTGTCTTGTGTCTCTAAAACACACCAAGCTGGCATGGGCAATCTTCTCAGCCTGATACACAGCCTATCGACACTCCAATGTTCTTTCTGTTATCTTTTTACCCTAACCTGCATCAACAACAGGGTCCATGACCCTCATACGGGTTCTTCTCTGGACCTCTCGTGTTCTTCTCTGGACCTCTGTTGGTGGGTACTAATCTCTACTTATGGAAAACACCTCACAAGAACTGTGGATGCTTTGACCCAGACGTCTAGTCGCTCAGATCTGTACACATGTCCCTGCTTGCAACACATGAACTGCGAGGACAGAGTGTTTACTTTCTGTCTAATAGATCCCAACCCTGAACAGGTACCAGATTGAGAAGATAATGTTATTCCATTCATTTGTCAGTGTTTTTTTTTTTTTGGTATGTCTGATCTGTGTATTTTTCTTAACTAAAAAATGACCAACATTTAAAAACACTGTCATTCCATTAGTTGTCATAAGGTCATAGGAACAATTATTTCACTCTCTTCTTAAAACATTTGAAAAGGATTTGTAATTAATAGTTTCTTCTTCCTGTCTAAATAAGATTTACATTTACAGTATTTGGCAGACGTCCTTATCCAGAGCGACTTACAATTAGCTTGTTTATACAACTCAGCCAAGGGCCGTGCTTAGTGCTTAGAGGCCCAACAGTGGCAAGTCGGTGGTGCTGGGAATCAAAGCCTGATCTAAACCACTGTACTATCACTTCCCCTTTTGTTATGTTATGTTCGTTATGGAGTAATGGAGGGTATTATCATAGTTGTCATAGGGTATCATAGTTAAAACTTGTACGTATACTTCTTGCAATGAAAAACTGATTCCAGATGATAACATTTAAAATTGTGACATCCAATTAGAAACAAATATTTTGCTGTATCATGATTCTAAGCTGTAATTATTAACACATAACTCATTATAATAGAGGACTGTTGTCTGAAAATGTGGAGTTATTTCGAAATCCTAGGCCAACAACCTTCTGCTCGTCTGAACGTTCGACTAGGTCTACTTTACAGAAATAAAAGAAAAAACAAAACATTCTGGATAATTTCTGTTTTTTGTTTTTTTTTTATTCCTATTAACGTGCCTGGTGAACCAAGGAATGCGTTTATGATTGTTCATTCCCGTTATTCTTTAATGCAGTCGTTCCTTTGAAGTGCACTAAAGATGCTGTGAACACAAATAGCCAGAGATTTGCTCCACATGGTGACTTCCAGACTGAAGATGAATCACTTTAATGTCCAGGATGGCTGAGACATGTTTATAGTCAGATACCGAGAAACAGAACAGACTAGAAAGGAGAAGTCAAAAAAAGCAAAGAGATTTTAGAGTTTACTTCATAAATCTGCACCAGAATGTATATCGTACTCGAAGTCGATGCGTCGCACAAAACGCACAATACTTGAGCGCTTGAGAGAGAAAGACTTTAGGGTTTCTTACGATGCTGTGCTTGAAGTGCTTCAAAAGAGGCCATTAGCTACAGGATCACGAGCCTCTCATGGATGATGGCCTGAGCACAGCCTAAAATAAAACATGTTCCTGGGTTTTTTTGTACATGCTTTGAAATAAACACTCATGTCCACAAGCAACTCTGTGATCACGTCAACTTAACAGTATCATATTTAAGACTTTGAATATTCTAATATATATATATTTTCCACAGCTCTCAACAGTCTCTTATGGTCGGAACTGTGTTTCTGCTTAAATCCACATGTTCCAACAGTCATGCAACAGCGTGATGTTATAATTTACACAAGCTGTATTGTGAGTCATTAGCATGGGGACATCGACCCTCTGTCAGTTTTATTAAATGCAGACTTTTTTTTAAATAAAGATCACTTCTGGAACCCTTGCACTAAAATTAAATAACATATAGACCCTGATATGCTACTTCATTAGCATCACATTTCGTGATTTTGTGGGGAAAATATATATATATATAAAAAAGCATAAGAATCTGAGATTCCAGAAAAAACGCAGAGTATGACTCTTCATTCCATTAAGTCATCAATGTGGTTACAATCGTTTGCTAATTAGCACAAGGCTTTTGGACCACATGAAATATGAATACATGGAAGCGTTTGAGTGGAACAGAGCTGAGGCATTTAACCCAGATATTACTGTGAAGAAGGTCAGGCCTATTGTTCTATTATTCAGGTTCATTTAGAAGTTTCATCTTAACTGAACTGCTTCTGTTTGTCTCCGGTTCCTCTAAGTAGGATCAAGCAACAGATGACAAAGTGAGACAGCAAAATAGATTGTACTGAATCCTAAAAAAATCCTATAAAAAGGTTAAGTAGCGGCTAAGTGGTTAGCACTGTTGCCTCACAGTAAGAAGGCCTGAGTTCGATTCCCAGGCAGGGGTCTTTTCTGTGTGGAGTTTGCATGTTCTCCCTGTGCTTGTGTGGGTTTACTCCGGGTTCTCTTGCCCTCCAGCAGATTCCAGCAGATCCCTGTTACCCCGAATTAGGGAATAAGTGGGTATAGAGGATGAATGAATTAAAGATGAAGTATTTACAGGCCCTGTCCTTAAATTCTTAGTATTGTCTATGTCCACTGCTTTGTACAAAAGTTCAGCTTATTTTCATTTCTAATCTCTTTTACTAAACCTTGTGTTCAGATGACACGCTGTTGGTTTCAGCGTGAAATGATTTATAAGGTTCTTGAAACTACGTCAGCTTAAGTGCACAACAGGACAAAAAAGTTTTTAGTCTTAAATTTTTGGTAAATCTTTTCATTCAAGTTATTGTGAATAACGTACTTTTTTTTTTATCTTTTGGACTTCACTGTATTTGGAAAGCTGCATTTTGACTGTTGTGAGTGAACGAAATAAAGGGGATGAAGTCAAATCTTCTGGTTCTAATAATGACACTGGCTGCTGCATTTTCAGAATATGAGAGTCTTGTACCTTAAAGCCAACACAACATTGGAAATGTTGAAAACAACCCATGTATAATCCTTATTTAAAGCTGTTCTGAATTTGGATGCTTTGACAAAATGACAAAAGTCTGAAATCATGTCAAAGGCTGAATTTTTCAATGTTTATCAGTCTGTTAAAAGAGCGGAAAAATGACACAAAATTAGAGGTCTATTTGCAAGTGTGTCAGTAAAAGTAAACCGTTATATCAGTAAATATCAGTTTTGACACTTTTGGACACTTTCCATTTTAATGTATTTATTTTCTATAATAAATGATTGTTTTTTATACAAACTTCAATTCCAGTAAAGTTGGGACGTTGTGCAAAACGTAAATAAAAACAGAATACAATGAACTGCAAATCCTTGCTGACACATATACAACTGAAGACATCAAAAAGACAAGATATGTAATGTTCTAACTGAAACTTTATCGTGTCTTACAAATTTTCATCCATTCATTCATTCATCTTCTATACCCACTTAATCCCTAATTCCTTCATTCGCTATCTCTCTGAAAGGGCAGGAGGGGTAAACCATGGACAGGTCACCAGTCCATCACAGGGCCACAGACACGCACACTGCAATTTAGACTCACCAATCAACCCAACATACATGCAAACTTCCACACAGAAAGGCCCTTGTGTGGGAGTCGAACCCAGGCCTTCTTAATGTAAGGCAACAGCCTGAAACATGTCACAAAAGATCTGGGACAGGGGCAACAAAAGACTGGGAAAGTTGTTGAATGCTCCCAAAACACCTATTTGGAACATTTCATAGGTGAACAAGTTAATTGGAAATGGATAATTGTTTATGATTGGGTATAAAAGGTGGATCCCTGAATAGCTCAGTCGTTCAATAGGCAAGAATGGGGTCCGGTTCACCACTTCACAACAACGTTCAGAACATTTACATTAACAGCATTTGCCAGAAGCCCTTATTCAGAGCGACCCACATTCATCTCTTTTATAGAACTGAGCAATTGAGGGTTGAAGGTCTTGCTCAGGGGCACACAGTGGTGGCAACTTGGTGTTGGTGGGAATCAAAGCCCAATCTTTCAGTTAGCAGTCCAACACCTTAACCACTGCACTACCATCTCCCTCCACTCTCTCAGTCGGTATAGAAGATGAATAAAAAAGAGGTTTTTGTGAAAAGGTTTGTTCATTACTGAACAGATAAATACTGCTATACTAGATTATAACAAGTGTAACAAAAGAGCAATCTTTTTATTCAATACATTTTAAATGTCAAATGCAGGTATCTTAAACACGGTTGGTCTTCAATCATCTCTTAAAAACATTTAGTGACTTAGATATTCTGAAATTGATAGATTTATTCCAGTTTATTCCACTATATTGATGCCAGAACAGGGAAAAGTCTTGAGGCGGACTGATCTTGTGTCTTAGGGGATGGTGGGGACGGTCAGGTTTGGTCCAAACAGAGTTTAAATAAATAAATAAATAAATAAATAAATAATAATAATAATAATAATAAAACTCACATTAAAAAGCAACCGAGTCTTGACTAGTTTTAGAATCTGACCTAAGCTGATAAAATCATTCAGTTGTTTATACTGATTAAAAAGAAAACAATAAGGCAGTTTCCATGGCAGCACGGTGGCTTAGTGGTTAGTGCTGTTGCCTCATAGCAAGAAGGCCTGGGTTTGATTCCTGGGCAGGGTGTACCCCTTCTGCCTTTCGCCCTTTCAGAGACAGCTGGGATAGACTCCAGCAGATCCCTGTGACCCCGAATTAGGAAATAAGCGGGTATAGAAGATGAAATAAATGAAGTCGGTTTCTATAACAAGAAACATACGATGCCAGTGTGCTGTGCTGTGAAAAAGAGTTAAAATGTGAAACGTGGTTCTTCAATGAAAACAAATAGTAGAATGTGGTTGAAATGATTGTAATAAGAACATAATGAAACTTGTGGTGGTAACAGTATCTTCACTTTACGTCATGTCACAACACATTTTTTCACAGGTAATTCTTTCAACAACAATTTCCCCCATGTTACACATGGCTGATGATACAACAAAAAGAAACAAATTCCTGCCTTTTTATTCACTGCAGTACGGCAGATCAGATTGTCTGAATCATCTGTGTAAGTGGTTCTCATTGTCTTTAACTGCTGATGATTAACATCTAATAATTGCCAGGTCTGAAAGTAATAAGATCACTGCGGCACTAGATGGCGTAGAGTCTTTATTAAACAGCTAAAAAAAAATCTATTGATCCCCAGATACAGCATTCCTCTGAAGTGAGCTATGGGTTTTTTTATCTTGTAATAAATCACCGTAGAAACATGCTTGCATCAAAACACAGCAGCTTGAATAAACACGACACTTAGCTAACCTCTGTAGTGAGTTGGAAGTCATGGGAACATAAACATGAAGGTTGGAGGAGGAAAACACGCAGCTTATAGCGTAAGCCCTGCTCTCAAATCAAACACATCTCCGATGACTAACGTCTGATGTGAACGTATCGTGCATATTTACACGATCAAGTCTAAAGTTACTGTACACAAAGCCCAGTATCTAAGCTCCACTTCGGGGGGGGGGGGGGGGGGGGGGTGGGGGGTTTAGAGAATAGGACCTCTGGTCATATCCATCTTCCAGCTGCCAAATACACACATCTGACAGGCCAAATGTTTGTAAGCCATAGGACAATACTTGTCATTGTCTGACTCCTAGCAATGCCAAATTTATTCAATAAAATTCAGAAATTAATTGTTATTACAGCTTATAACTTGAGAGGATTGGAACAAAACTGCATTATTTTGGTCATCTCATTTGGGCAGTAAGAAATTTACCAAAAAAAGACCCCCACACACCTTCTGTTCCTCACCAGCAGCAATGAGGAAATGATTTACAAGTCAGCATTTGTCTTTAATTCAGACATTATAAACAATGCAAAAGCAACAGCTTATTCATGGATGGTTAATCCCCCATCCACCACTTGGTGGCAAACATGCTCTTGTAGAACTTTGCCAAGCAGACATTATGACCTCTGTTTAAATCTCTTCTTAAGACCATTTTATGGACTGGTTCTGAGCTGAGAATTTCATGGTTCAGCAATGCCTACTGACCACGAGTTTACCCAGTACCGAAGAAAAATATCCTCTATTTACATGCCAGACTGAGAAGCAGGGATGCCGCTAAAAATTTTGGGCCTATGAAATCATTTCGGTTTTATTACTGCTAGTACTGTTACTACTAATAAAACAGAGTTTTGGGGATCCTTAAAGTGTGTGGGCCCTTAGAATCATCCTAACTTTTTCGCTTTACCAGCATCCTGCTGGGAAGAACTAACCCTCTGCCTCCTGCTGACATTTATATAGAATAGGGTCAAAAAAGGTCAACTTTAATGTTTTATTATTGGTTTTACTTAATAAAACAGTTTTCTACAAGCATTTAAAAGGTTAAAACGAAGGTTGCGACCCAGATTTTAAACAGTAGCCTTCAACTTTTACCCTTATCTTGTCCAGTGACACTTAAATAAATCAATTCCAATTTCATTTTTATTTGTATACCACTTTTAACAGCAGACATTGTCTCAAAGCACCTTCACATAGAATGCAGTACCAGTGAAAAAGTGTAAGTTTGTCCCTAATAAGGGACTCCGGTGGAGTAAAAATTCAGTGAGATAAAGTAGGAAGAAACTTTGAGAAGAACCAGACTCAAAAGGGAACTCGTCCTCATCTGGGAGAACCGCATGTTTTTGTTCATTACATCTTATGGTGATGGTCATCAAATGCAATGTACAATGTACAATGTAGCCTTGGAGAACATTTCCCAGTCCATCAAGGAAAAAGACAGGATTTTAGGGGCAAGTTAACCCACCCCCTAGAGGAGAGAGAGAAAGGGGAAGATATGGATTATTAAGTGTATTGTTGTGTAAAAATTATTGTGTAGTTCTAGATCCGGCCCATCCGCCACGCCACCTTCAGCATAACTGAGTAAACCACTATTTAGCTTAGGCCTAGAACACACCTTGAGCTTTTTTTTCGTGATGTCAGTCGAAACATCGGCGCAGTTGCTTCCGAAGTTCTCACTTTACCACATAAAGTAGTAGTCCTCAAAGCCCAATGATGAGACACAGTCTGGCTGAGGTTACACTCATTTTTTTCTTTTTGAAGAAGATCATGGAACACACATGCAAACACTTGTGGAACTTTCCCACACAGCTATTCCCAAGGTAAACCAGGCTAATCCAAATTTTACCTTTTTAGCCAGCAGAAAACTGATCCAGGATGATCTATGTTACTGATGATCTTTCCAGCACCAGTCGTAACCCTCAGAGTTGAACCTGGTCAGTGGTTCAGGTCTTGTCTCTGCTCTCAGCACCCCTGCTGTATTATAAGGATGAAATGAATGCGTGCTGGCTGGAAATTAGGCAGAAACGGCTGAGATAGGCCATTGCAGTAGCACACCTTTAACCACACTGAATCCTTTGCATCTGTTAAGGCATACTAAAGTTTCCCTCCCTTCATATTTAAACTTTTAATCAATTGAAACTGAAAACATCCATTTTTCCCACGTCCTAATAAGTTTCACCTGGACAATTTGACTTTCTTCGTCACACACTAATCTGGCGTGTGTGACACACATGTTGGTTTGGCTCTCGAGTTACGAAGTAAAATAAGTCAAGAAGCTACCAGGTTAACAAACGGCATGTGTATATCATTGCATCTTCACCTACACGGATATCCTTGATTTAATAACTTGTTTTTTCAAAAGATATAAGAAATATATTTGAACATACAAATCTGTCTAGGCCACGCCTCCTAGCTGAGGAAGCCATACCTCCTGTGCTAGCCATACTTCAAGTCTGTCTTCACTAGAGAAAAGTTCTACATGATGTTCGAAACTTTGGTGATATTTACAACTCAAATGAACAATATTTTCACTACCAAACTACTACCAGTCCTCAAAATGGTGGTTTGGTTAGCAGTTACTACCAATTGTATCATAATATTAATACTGTGATCATTCTAGTCACACAGGGTCTTAGTGATATTCCTGACATTGCTGTCATTTCCACTGTCACTTTGCCATGACATTGTTCTCAAATAACTGCAAGGGTACATGTCTTCCAGCTAAATACAGACATAACGACATAACATTTCCTTTTTTTCTTTACTTTTCTGAAGGAGGTGTTAGGTGTTATATGAGTAACTGTTTGTGCCTTAAATGAAATACATATTTCGCAGTTTATTAACATAACAAAGGAATAGGAGGTGTTTTCTTAGCATTTTGCTCAGATATCTTAAAGAAAATGTTGATCCTTTTGGGTGGTTTTAGGTTTTAATTAACTAAACAGCTTAATCTTTCTTTACTATAAAAGTAATTTTACTCATATGAAATGTTTTATTAACTAAATAAAACTCGATAACTAAATAGCTTTATCTTTCTCTACTATAAAACTAACTAAATAAACTAAATAACTAAATAGCTTTATCTTTTTAACTAAAAAATAAAATGACTAATAAACTAAATAACTAAACAGCTTAATCTTTCTTTACTATAAAAGTAATTTTAGTCATATAAAATGTTTTACTAACTGAATATACTCAATAACTAAATAGTTTTATCTTTCTTTACTATAAAATAACTAAATAAACTAAATAACTAAATAGCTTTATCTTTTTTAACTATAAAATAACTAAATAAACTCGATAACTAAATAGCTTTATCTTTCTCTACTATAAACTAACTAAATAAACTAAGTAACTAAATAGCTTTATCTTTTTTAACTATAAAATGACTAAATAAACTAAATAACTAAACAGCTTAATCTTTCTTTACTGTAAAAGCAATTTTATTCATATAAAATGAATATACTCAATAACTAAATAGTTTTATCTGTCTTTACTATAAAATAAGTAAATAAAACTAAATAACTAAAAACTTTTGGTCTTTTCTTACTATAAAAGTAATTTTAGGTATATGAAATGTTTTTACTAGGAATTTTTTCACATATCTGAGAGAAATGTTGACATTTCGCATTAGTTTGGGTCATTTGTAATGTCACTGTTTTTGGCGACATATCAGGAAGCTAAAATTTTCCTTTTTTACTGATTGAAAGAAAAAAGCTTTGAAAGGACCATTGACATTTCTGGAGAGTTTTCATTGTCACTATGCTATTAGATCATTCTAAAATGACTAAATGGCTACTAAACGAGAAGCTAAAATTGTTTTTTTTAGTCACACGGTGTGTTTATAGACATATAAAGTCTTTATTTAACTTCACCGACACATCTGACATCTCTTTCACTTCCTTTTACTTTGTGCCTTTGTATTGTCATTTTAAATAAATTAGCTACATAACTAGCAAAAATAGTCAAGTTAGTCATATTTAGTACTAGTACTTTTTAGCAATTTATTTACAAGTCTAAGGAAAATGGTGATATTCCACAGAGTCTTATGTCATTTCCACTGTCACGTTGCTAATACTGTACATTGCTCTTTAATGACTAAAGAACTAAATATCGGGGCAAGTTACTATAATATCTGAGAAAAATGTTGGCATTTTTTATGGTTTTGTGTCATTTTAAAAGTATTTTTTTATTTCCATTATCCTTCTAATTGGCTTGGCTAACAAGAATTGACATAGGAAAGTCTTTTCTCAGTAATTGGCCAATATATTTGAGAAAAATGTTGACATTCCGGACAGTTTTGTCACATTTCCGAAGTCACTGTTCCTTTCCATTGGCTAAAAGTGAAGTTTTTTTGGCTATAATAGCTAGCTAGCCCAATCGTTAGCCTTTTTTGTGAATTCGCATGAATTTAGCAACTTGTAAATCAGACACAACCCTTGCATTTTTAACAATGATATCAAGTCATTGTACCAAGTCAAAGGATGATGTGTGAAACCGTTACCTTCAGATCAAAAGGTTTTTTTAATTCATTCAAGCCCACGACATCAAACCTTTCTTTACTACGCAAACCTACATCATCATGTGCTTCTACTGCAAATTTTTAAGGTTAATGATCAAATCGGCTTCTGTCGCAGACCAAATAGTTTATCATACTTCTCGGCCTCTTTCTCTGGAGAGGAAAAGGTCCCCTCATTTGCATTTTGCACACTGCTTAAACACAACAAAGCTCCTAAAGAGATCGAAAGAAAGAATCGAGACTACAGAACCATGATGTCATGGATAATATGCTTTTTTAATAGGCTTTCTTTTTTTTCTCTCAGATGACGCTAGACAATCTATCCGCGTTTAATATGCTGTTGTTGTAGCTACACGAGTAAAAAAACTTGGTATCGTAAAAACACCAAAAAAGTCTAAATTGAATTAATATGTAAATCAGTTTAAGTGACTATTCCAGTGCATTCGTTTAAATCATTTCCTTAAAAGAATAAACTTTTCATTAAAAATTATTTTAATTACACATTTGTACGTCTCTTTTTTCTCTTAACACTATCGAGATCACATAAAACCAACCAATACCGCACAATTTAATGTCCGAAACCAAACACTGTTTGCATAATAAATGAGTATTAATGGTAATTAATTTGTAGAAAAGTAAATCTGATTCTCATATCCCTCTGTGTCAATCGGTAAACTGGCTAGAATGACAGAAAAGTTCACAGAATCACACTTCTAGTCATTTCATAGCTAGATATCTTCATCAGGAAGCACATAGTAACAGTATCCCAAGAATCTTTTTTCATCATATAAACACCATCACATATACCATCATCATGATCATGTGGGCTTGTTCAAGCCACGAAAAAAAAAAAAAAAACACTTAACAAATCCTACAAATACATAAAGGTTAGGGTTTGTGAGCCAGACGGCTTCCTTTTGCTCTGATATTTACCCTCAGACTTTTTTTGTACCACTTCCTTTAGCAATAACACATTCAGTTCAATCATTTCCTTAGCGAGCTGCTAAATTCGCTACACGTTATATAGAATGGTAATAATCCAGCACAGGCTAGCAGTGTAGATGATAATCACAATTATATTAATCTCAATTCTTTACAGCTGGTTGTCGTTTGGAGAAAGAAAAAGAAGAACAAAAGAAGAAACACAAGAAATAGTGAGGTGGAAAACTCACAATCTAGAAGAGAATACTGACTAAACTGGACTGGACAGCGAAACGAAAAGCCTAGAAACGTGCAGGTGACGCCATGAGAGGCTGATTAATCTGGATTAAATTTTAGCCAATGACATTTATTTACTTGGATGTAATTGGTCGACTATAAAAGAGTTAATAATACAGTGCAACTTTTATAAAGATTCAGTCAGTCCTGATGAAGTGATGTGATAAATCCAAGAATTGCTTGTTAACAGAATTTGGATTTAATCCTAATTCTAATCCCAAACCTTTAAATCCAATCCTGGACTCTAATCTCAAACTCTAAGTCAATTTCCAAACTCTAACTTTTAACTCTAAATAAAAACCTAAATCTAATCCTGAACTTTAACTATAATATAAACTCTTAATTCTAACTCAGACTTTAACTTCTTAAATTCACTTTTACATAATAAAACAAACTTTTAAATTTAACTTCATAATGTTAAACTACATCATGAAGCCTAATATCTTACATTTAAAACTAAGTGTTTGGATTATAGTTATCAGGTTAAACCTAATATTCTAAACCTTATAACTGTGATCCTAACACTTAGTTTTAATTTTAATTTAATTGTCTTATCCTAATTCTCATCTTAATACTTAACTCACACACTAACAGATATCACACATTGGTGTCTTGTGGCTAGCAGAATGTTTGACATAAAACACATATTAACACAGAAACACACACACACCCGAACACACACGGGTCTCATCAGAGTGGAGGCAGAGCCCAAAAAGTACCTAAAGTTCTGTTCTAGGCTTTCCATTCAAAGAAATTCTGGAGGTTGACTCCCCCTTTCATAAATATAATGGAACAGTTCTAAATGTAGGACGATTATATTGACTATACAACAAATGTGAGGGAAACGTTTCAAACAATTTTAAGAAGTAATGGTGGCCAGCGTTGAGCTAGCTAGTCCAAAAGTGATTGTTTAAAAAGAGTGTAAAACTGATCTAAGAAATTCTAGATTTTTTTTTAGTTAGCATGATTAAACGTAGTTTAAAAAAAATAGTTAACAGTATGATATTGTAATTTGATTCAATTCTTTGCTATATATTCAAATAAAAAGAAGTCTGTTAATAAAAGTTTGGGTTAAATTATATATATATATATATAGATATATATATATATATATATATATATATATATATATATATATATATATATATATATATATATATATTCTATATAAAAAAGTTAATACAGTGTAACTTCATAAATTTAGACATTTCCAGTGAAGTGATTGGAAAAATTAGCTATTTAAGAATTAATTTTTAATAAATTTGGATTGGTAAAGAAATACCTTGGCATACGAATTGTTTTTTTTAAAACAGAACCTTCTTATTAGCACATCGTGGCTATCAGTCCACCCTGGATGTGTACCGAATCCTGCCTTATAAGTACCATCAACACACACCTGACTGTCTTGGACATGTCCAATTACTGCATGGACTATTCAATTTATTGGCCACAAAAACACAATCCTAACATCACACCAGCTAAAAGTGTCCCAAACTACACACTGTATTTAGGCTACATATTTTTCATCATGCCAAAAGAAATCCTAATTCGAATGTGTCATGCTAATTTTTCAGGCTAAATGCTAATGCTAAACGCTAATGTCACTTAATATTTCCCTATAATCATAAACTATATCCTTAAAAAACTGTGAACATTCAATTGTTATCTACATTTTATTTCCAATTCAAACCAAATCAGCAATTCTAACTCTTAGCGTCCAACTGGGTCTCCTGTGGAACAATAAGTGTATTGTGGGTAAACCTTCTGATCTACAAGGATGCCAAGAAGTTCCTTAACTCCAGCATAAAATTCCAGATCTAGACACAATCATTATTATTCATGCCACAGACCGCTCGTCAGTCTTTTATATGCATGTATTACAAAAACCACACGCCTTGTACACATTCTAGTCCACCAAAACACCTTCACTGAAGTTGCTTCAGCCACACAAAAGTTGTTGGTTATGTGTATTTGTGTGTGTGGGATTCGTAGAATCGTAAAGCCTGCATCTTACTGAGAAAAACAGCAGTTTTGACAAAATTATTTTAACGCATTGCTATTTATGGACTTGCACCCGACCGACCAACAAGTTATTCACCAAAAGCTCTTTAACACGTTACACATGACACCGGGTTGCCATGGAAATTAGGCTTCCTGCGAATGTAGAGGAGCATGAATCATCTGGGCCTTCGATCTTCTGTTTCTCAGAATTCACTGTTTACCTGCATAGGTGTGCGCACTGACTATTTCCTGTCAGCCTCTTTCACACACACACACACACACACACACACACACACAAACACTCTCTGAAACCAAACCGCTAATGAAGCTATTTTAATTAAACTCAAAACTCTAAACTTTAACCTAGGTCTTCTGTTGCTAGCAGAATGTTCAACATAAAATAAAACACATTTCACACACACACACACACACATGTACGGTTTGCTATCCTTTTGGGGACTCTCTATCTGTGTAATGGTTTTCTCTAACCCTAACCCCTAATCCTAACCCCCAACCCTTAACCCTAACCTGAAACTTTTTCAAAAAGTCTCATCCTGTTTTATTTAGAAGCTTGTGTACTCATGGGGACCTTAACCATGACAAAAATCCCAATGAGTCTGTGTGTGTTTAGGTTTAGGTCCCCACCAGGATGTATAAACCCATACACACATCACACACACACAGGTCTCATCAGAGTGGAGGTAAAGCCTAAAAAGTACCTAGAGTTCCGTTCTAGGCTTTCCATTCGAAGGGATTCTGGAGGTTGACTCCCCCTTTTCGTTGGTATAATGGAACAGTCCTGCAAAGATCATATTCACTATACAACTAATCTAAAGATGTGACAATTTTGACTTCATTCGAACAATTTTAAGAAGTAATGGTAAAAGTGTCCAGCTAACAAATCGATCAAATTCATGACATGTTTATAAAGATGGCAAGTAAACAATTTGATTCAATTCTCTGTTATGGATTGGAATAAAGAGAAGTCTGTAAATAAAAGTCAGTTCCAACATCAAACTATATTTATCTTGGTAAAGGCAGTGGGGAAGTGGTGTCTGATACTGTGGTTAAGGTGTTGGTCTGATACCTGAAAGACCGGGGTTCGATTTCCAGCACCACCAAGCCACCACCGCTGGGCCCCTGAGCAAGGCCCTTGACCCTCGATTATATAAAAGAGATAAATGTAAGTTGCTTTGGATAAGGACGTCTGCCAAATGCTGTA